>CM067364.1:34129312-34300747 GCA_034401795.1 Chaetoderma sp. LZ-2023a | reverse complement strand
ATATATATATATATATATATATATATATATATATATCGTATATATTCATTTCAATATTGAAACGGATAGACTAAAATAATGTTAGTTGGCCATAGCTAATATATTAGTTAGAATCTAAGTTTACAATACTGTGCACACATGGAATGTATTAAACGAAAAACATTATAACGCAACAGTATAATACTGGTATAATTCGTGTGTATGTAAAATATATTATTTCTGTACAAAACAATGTAGAAATAACACTGATTAGTCTGAAGTTGTTGCTAAACTTTTTAATCATCAGATTTGTTCGATAAAATTTCAATTCTCTTACTGAAAATGTCCATTTGCAGGTCAAGCGAAGACTATTTACCACTCGAATGACTGGCTCGGTTGTCAAAATTTTCAAAAATAAATTCTTCTCTTGGCCCGCAAATGAGCATTTCTCAAGACCACTGCATAAGCCACTTAAATATAGGGTTAAATATAGATAACAATAGAGATATAGTGTGGATTTGTTGTTAAATATAGATCCATGGGGGGGGGGGAGAAGAGACAAAATACAACAAGAGAGATATAATCTGGATTTGTTGTTAAATAAAGATAAGGGTCGGGGGGGGGGGGGGGGGGAAGAGGAAGGTAACCAAAATATACCAATAGAGATATGGTCTGGATTTGTTGTTAAATTTAGATACTCGGGGGGGGGGGGGGGGGGGGGGAGGAAGAGACAAAATATAACAATAGCGATATAGTCTGGATTTGCTGTTAAATATAGATCCCTGAGGGGAGGAATATGCAAAATATAAAAATAGATATAATCAGGATTTGTTGTTAAATAGAGATAGAAGGGTGGGGTGGGGGGGGGGGGGTGGGGAGCGGGAAACACAAACTCTAACAATAAAGATATAATCTGGATTTGTTGTTAATAATAGATAACAGGAAGGGGGGGGGGGGGGGGGGAGAGATACAAAATGTAACAATGGAGACAGAGGATCCTGAAAGAGGTCCCATTTAATATTGCTATTATTAACCAAGTTGAAAATTATCCCTTCATGAGCTTTAGGTTGATAATAGTGATATTAAGTGGGACTGAGTTTTAGATTTTATATACATTTTTATATATATTCCTATAATGTTGATCACTGAACCTGCACTTTAGATGTTCCGTTAGCGTACGACCATCTAGTGCGGCTAATCACACTGTAACAACTAGCACATTGGACGTATCATGCCATAAAACATAATAATTGTCATTTGAACTATGAGAAAACTTTGCACTAATATTTATTTCCATAACTAACAATACACATTAACAAAAATATCTTACATACTATGGGATTTTACAAGTGGTATTGTTCCAACATGGTGTATATCACTAGTGCTTGACTTCGCTGTAGTGATACCCAATGCTGCAAGGATGAACCCATTCTGATTGGTCAATATAAAATTCCTTTCCCATGCTAAAATACATCGCTGAGTTATTAAGAATGTTCAATTTGTTAAAATGGAATGGATTAAAAGCCTTTGTTTATATGATAAAAATCAAAATATAACTGTTACATTAAGGGAGATAAATCAGGACAAACAT
Organism: Chaetoderma sp. LZ-2023a; assembly: GCA_034401795.1. Lineage (NCBI taxonomy): Eukaryota > Metazoa > Mollusca > Caudofoveata > Chaetodermatida > Chaetodermatidae > Chaetoderma > Chaetoderma sp. LZ-2023a. The sequence goes on along the minus strand of CM067364.1, from coordinate 34,299,177 downwards.
GATGCACTGTACTCCTATTTCTGCCTCATTGTAAACGTTAATTAGATTTTGGGGATTTTCTGGATTGTTCTGAGGCCATCCATAAAAAGGAAATTAATTTTTTTCACAATTATTAATTTATTTTAAAAAGGCCATAAATATTTGTTTTTCAGATATTTGACTAGATGTCTATTAAATATGGTTGTAATTTCCAAATTTGTCATGTTTTTCATGCCACAAGTAGCTAAAGGGATTCACATTGCATACAAATGGCACTAAAAACATTGTAATTTGTATAGTTTAACAAATGTATGCATGTTTTAACATTTCTGCTGGGTAGGAAAATAATATTTTATTCCCGGCCGGTTGAAAAAAGAGAAAAATCTCACCTGGGAGGTTTACAAGAAACAAAACTATTTTTTATTTAAGCCTAATCACAACCAGCGTTCCAGAATCCTAGTGTACAATCAAACCCTTTCTTGTCTTAACTGGCTCACTGCTGCCAGTAGGACTGAGGTTCGTGAGGATTTTCACGAACCAAACCAGTTCACGATACAGATGTCTGAACCATGAACTGGTTCACGAACCTTTTTAATATGCTATTGTATACGAGAAATTACTCCTAACAGAAAATAACATTTAAAGGCAGGTGGCTTTACTGGCTAAATGGTAGAAAAACACAAATGAAAGGTTCCGACAATAAATGTTAGAAAATAATATAAGATTCATAGCCAGCTTAGAAGTTCCATGCATGGTCATATTCATAAATCACACTTAAGAGGACATTCAGCAATTGTTTGTCTATTAGCCCGTTCACCGACAAATCCCTGAAAAAGTCAATCCTTTATGATATAAAACTTACTCTGTTAAATATTTTGGAATTAATTTGACTGGAAACTGTTGCTGCCTAAGGCCTAAGGCAGCAACAGCTGCTTCTAGTCAAATGAATTTCAAAATATTCAACCGTTTTCCTGTATGGCTTTCCTAAAATTAGGTATGGGAATTCATCGGTGAATGGCTTACCTCATGTATGGTTCACGAACCACACGAATCCCATGTGTAAGCGAACCGAACCATGGTTCATCTTCACTTGGTTTGCAATTTTCCGAACCAACAAATGTTCGTTACAGCCCTAACTCCAAGCCAGCAGACAATAATTTCAATCTTGACTTGCTGAATATTTTGAAAACTATTTCACACCCAGTCAAATTAGCTTCAAAATATTCAACAGCTTACCTGTATAGCTACAATTGAAATTCGGGGAATTCAGGATTAAAAATATATAAATTGATCCCAACACATGCAAAGTATGGGCAGAGCTTAGCTAGAGATAGGCGTGTCAAAGCTAGAAATGTCTCCCTCAATGGAGAAATCCAGTTTTAGCTATTCCCCACCCATTTCTAGCTAAGCTACTCCCATGCTTTGACCATGTTGGGGATCAATCGATCCCTAAATATCAATTTCCAGAAAAGTATACGGGTAAGATGTTGAATATTTTGAAATTAATTTGAGTGGGTGCTGTTACTGCCTTTGGCAGAATGTTTATTAAATAGTAAATCCATCAAATACATACAATTCGCACATTTGACAGACTATTCCAGCTTCATGAGAGAGAATTTCTGTGATTTATGATTGCGAGGTCAGCCTACATATAAAGTAATTGATTATGAAATTAGATAATTCACCTTTCCAGAGTATTCATCCATCATCTGACCTCGTATGACATCATAATCAGCCCAGCGAGTGTATGATGATGTCACAATCATTACGTCACAAAGGGTTCCATATCGACCATCACCAAATCTCAAATACTCCGTCTTTGTAATTGTTTGCTATTTAATAAACATGCTGTTGAATATTTTGAAACTAATTTGACTGGGCGCTGTTGCTGCCTTAGGCAGCACCCAGTCAAATTGGTTTCAAAATATTCAACAGCTTAAATGTGTAGATTTTTTGGAAATTGATAGTCAGGGTGTTCAGAGATCAGTCGATGCCAACATGAGCGAAGTGTGGGTGGAGCTTAGCTAAAGATGGGCGGGGCTTCGCTAAAACCGGAAAGGTCCATTGACTGACAGATCAGATTCATCCACTGAAGCACTGACGCCACCATTCCAACAGTCAAAATATTCAACAGCATATTTACAGACTATTAAGTGTTTAAGACGGACTACCTCTAGTCATTCATGACGTAATTGATTATGATGCCATTGTACATGTCACACAGTTGATTATGACATCATATGATTGACCGAGAAACTAGATCCCCCAATTAGTGGCAGTCTGGGAGTACCATCCTCTAAAACTTCATACTTGCACTCTAAAGAAACTACCAAGGATGTCCTGGGATTCTTGTTTTTATAATCCTGATAAAACTTTTTTTAAATATTGCCGAGAACTCTGAGCGTCAGAGTTATGTCAAATCTGACTGACAACTTTTTATGGTGTGGAGATTTGATTATAGATGGATGGTGAATGGATGAAGAGAATGACATACAGATGTGTATTGTATTGTAAAACACTGGCACCAAATATAGAATAAATGTAAGTTACATGATATGGTGTTGCCTTGTTGTTCGCATGATTACATCAGCCAGTCCAGCCTTAGAGACAAATGTCGTCGCTACTTCCAGGTCTTGTCTCGAGACATAGACCTTGGTGTGTAGAAAGGCGACCATTGGTGATGATGATGACGATGATGATGACGACGGATGATGATGAAGATAACAATGCCGACGACGATGATGATGACAACCACGATAGTATGGCAAGTTGGCAACAACAACTAATTTCTATATTAAACTGATCAGACTCCACTATAGCAAGAATAGGCATAAGCACTACACACAGGTCTACAACCTGCTACAGTACAAGTTATGGTCGAAATAATACAGTACAGATAATAAATAATTTAACATACCTCCAAAACAAAAAACCGCACAGAAACATGTAACTTACTACAATTTTGATAACCATGTAAGAAATGTTCTTAGGCATTCTTCCGATCCACTTAAGACTCAAAATACTCAACAGTATGTTTTATCTTGTGATAAATTATTTCTTACCTGTACTGTACAGGTATGAAATTAACCATTTAACACTCATATCAGCCAAAAATGCCTTCTAAAGTGGGCTTGAGAAATGTCCATTTGCCAACAAAGAGAAGACTATTTTTTTAATTTACCACTAGAATGACTGACTCGATAACCGAGCCAGTCATTCCAGTGGTAAATTTTCAAAAATAGTCTTCTTTTGGTCTGCAAATGGAAATTTTCTATCAAAAAACATATATATATATATATATATATATATATATATATATATATATGTCTCTCCACGTTTCCCATCAGACATCTTACTTGCCCATACATTTTTAATGGTATTATTACAATAAGCGAGTTTTTGAAGAATTATATCATTTTAAAGAAGTTTAGCGTGATTCTTTCCAAGAATCAACAGTATGGAATCAGCAAGCACGTCTTCCATCACCCCAGCGGGATTCACAGAAACCATTTACTGGTTGCCTTCTGAGCATATTCCAGCAGCCTGGGGCAGATTTTAGTTGGCAGGGTAACCAGTCTAATGCTACTTTCACACCTTGCTGTAGTAAATATATGAAATCTGTGCGTCAGTTCATGGTTGTTCACTGGCTTGGTCTACAGGTGCGAAGAAGGTCGTTCACGTTAATCTGGTCGATGTCTTCTGGATTATAATCCGTCATGGAGACGAGTTCATCGATACATCCCGCCTCAGTAATGCCATCCATATTTATACTGAAATCAAAGTACATTTTCTACCTTTTAAACCCTTTAACCCTCATATCAGCCAAAACGGCTTCTGCAGTTGTCTTGAAAAATGTCCATTTGCAGACCATCAGAAGACAATTTTTGAAAATTTTCCACTGGAATGATTGGCCAATCATCCCAGTCATAAATTGTCAAAAATAGTCTTCTCTTGGCCTACAAATGGACATTTTTCAAGACAACTGCAAGACAAAAAAATTGACAGACAGCCAAGCAGGCAGGCAGGGAGGCATACCGATTTATCCAATGGATCTTCCAGTTTATCCATCTATCATATGACGTGATAATCAACTGCGTGACGTGTAGGATGACTTGATAATCATTACGTCATGAATGACTTGATTTAGTCTATCTTAAACGCTTAATAGTCTGACACGTTGTACAAATTGTATGTCTTTACTAATTAATAAACATTCTGTCGAATATTTTGAAACTAATTTGACTGGGTGCTGTTGCTGCCATAGGTAAAAACAGCACCCAGTCAAATTAGTTTCAAAATGTTCATATAGTTTTCTGGAAATTGATAATCAGGGAGTTCAAGGATCGCTCGATCCCAACACGGGAGAAATGCGGGTACCGCTTAGCTAGAGATGGGCGAAGGAATAGCTATAACTGGAAAGGTCCATTGTAAGTCGCAACAAGAAACTTTTATAGCAAATTACACACAAGCATGCACGCATGCATGCACACGCACACACGGTGCCACAGAAAATACACGTGCTAAATGCATACCCATTTGTCATATTCTCATAGCTATTTGCGGATCCTGGCATGCTGTCATAGATACTGTTCGCCGACGGTGAGTGTGGATTCGGATGCTGAGGTGTTTGCGGATTATCAACGTTCATCAGTGCTGCTGTTGGTTGGTGACTTGGTAACAGAAACAAATAATAACTTAATCCTTTAACATTCATATCAGCCAAAAATGCCTTCTGCAGTGGTCTTGAGAAATGTCTATTTGCAGACTAAAAGAAAATGATTTATGAAAATTTACCACTGGAACGACTGAGTCAGTCATTCCGTGGTAAATTTTCAAAAATCATTTTCATGTGGTTTGCATATAGACATTTTCTATAAGAAAATTTTAATCTTCTTGAACAAATTTGAATGTTAAACAGTTAAGTTGAATGAAAATGATAAAATATTGATTACTAATTGATACTGTAACATCATCTACTCCAGGTAAAACTTCAATCTGGTTATCCAACAATAAATGGCTCAATGGCCAAAGTGCTGAGCTGGCTGATGAGGTACTGTAAACTTGTTGCACATCAAGCACCATGGGTCAATCAGGTTAGCATAACTGTTGTCATAGACCAATGGGGCTGCCCTAAGGTCCTTATCATTATTGACCAATGACGCAAATATCCTTACCACTACTGACTAACAACACACGTGTCACTGACATGAGTAACTAATGGGACAAGCACTATTTGCCAATGGGACAAGTGTAACTGATGCCACTGACCAAGAGAACTATAATGGTCCTTGGCCTTATTCAGCAATGAGTCAAGTATAATTTACCAATGGGGTAAGCATAATTGATGCCACTGACCAACAAGAGCAGTTTCCTGACATTATTGGCCAATGAGACAAGTGCTACAGACCTAATTGACCAATGGATAAAGCACCATTGGTTAATGTGGCAAGTGTAAGTGATACAAATGGGGCAAGGGGGTCTTGGCATTATTGACAAATAAGATAATTTTCTCTGACACTACTGCCAAATAAATCAAGTGTCATTTACACTATTGACCACTGTGACTGTCAATGATGAAAACGTAACTGATTTCAATGGTCAATGGGTCAAGGGTCCCAGTGGAAAACAAATGGGCTGGAAATAAAAAAATTTGTGATGGAAAAACACTTCTGACCACCAGAGAAAGCTTCACTGGCTCATGGGGCACATAACAAATGCCATTTACAAATGGGGCAATGGTCACAGGTAAAGAATTGGAGAGGAAATGCAAGAATATTGGTGTCATTGATATTATTGACCCATGGGAAAAGTACCATTGATCAATGGGGCAGCAATCACTGACCCTATTTACTAATGTTTCAACTGAAATTTACTACAGGCCCAATGCGCATGGGTGTAGTTAGATTTTTTATGGTAACCTACAGTAGGTCTCGCAAATGCACATATGGCAACCACATGGTAGGTTACGCAATAATAAATTTTAGGTAACCCATGGTAACCTTTGGTAACCTAATAATATATAGCCTACCTGGTCAGCAGTAAATCTGTACTAAATCATGAAATAAATAATATTGAACTTGAATGGCCAGTACCAGATAGAGCATGATATTGTGCATACAATAACGTGTAACTCAGCAGTATTCTAGTGGCTTATGTCCCGAGAATATGACGATGATGATGAATGCTGGCGCAGGGAAAGGGCAAGCCAATCTCGTATATATACGAGATTGAATTGCCTGCCATATCCCTCACTTAAACAAATAACTCACCCCAAAACTGATTTCTAAATTTAGACCCTTTTAGGACAAAGTTGGTCCCATGACGCGACAAAAACAGAACCACACTCCTATACAATGAACTTATGCAGCCATACTTTAACATACTCCCCTGCTGAAAAAGATATTGGTGTAATAATCGATGAAAAGCTAAATTTAGACCAGCACATATATGAAAAGATAAACAAAGCAAACCAAATAATGAGATTAATCCAACGTGCGTTTAGCTATATAGATAAATATAATTTTGCCCACCTATTCAAGGCCCTCGTTAGACCACATATTGGATATGCTAATGTTGTCTGGGCCACACATTTGAAAAAACACATAAATGCTATAGAAAGTGTTCAAAGACGAGCCACCAAGCTCGTTCCTGGCCTACGTCATCTATCATACTGTGAACGCCTACAAACTTTGAAATTACTGACCTTGGCATTTCATAGATTACATGGCGATATGATAGATTTATAAACATCTCCACAACAAATATGACCAAGGAACATCAGACTTCATTGAACTTCATTGAACTTCACAACACAAATACTAATACAAGAGGCCATAGCTTAAAACTCATGAAAGTTAGACCCAGACTAGACATAAGAAAGTACTCATTCCCATTGCGGTGCACTGATCATTGGAATAAACTCTCTGAATATGTCATCAGCGCACCTTCAATTAATTCTTTTAAACATAGATTGGAAAACTTTGGGAAAGTCACGCTATGCGCTTCAACTTTGAAGCTAAACCTACATGTATTTCCAATTCTACTTCAATACTAGTTGACTGATGTGAAACTGTTATTCCTGACGTTAGAGGCCTGCAGCCTGCTGTCAGATGTCCTTTCATTGTATCATTGTATCATGGCGGTAGGGATAACTGTAGGTCTCCCTTCCCAGTACCTATATTACTTGCTGGTAGAGACAGATACGCTGTCTAGTATATCGGTTGCACTTCTGGTCAACTTGTTATTTTTGGAAGAAATGTTTTTCTAGCCATATTTCTATCTGACAATGGCCAGTAGATTGCATTATCAGCTCTGGTACAGCTGTCCGGTAACGTAAACAGAAAGGCTACTAATTGGTTACTAATTTGAACAATAAAAATTATGTCACGAATCAGCCTAGAGGGGGGGGTCTGTTAATTCACCAGTAATGAGAAATGTATCACGCGACCGCACAGTCGTAGTTAATAATAATCGATAATGCGCAGTCATATTTTATGATTGGCTTGTATCCGATGTCATTAGGCATGAAAGAAAAATTACTATCGTAGTAAAATTTTGATCATGTGACTCGTTGTCATTCATAAGGAATTAATCACATGATTTATTTCAACCAATCTCTGTGCGACTCTCACGATCAACATTGATGGATAATGGCGGAACAAAAAATTTAGTCACTGTGCCGCTTTTAAATGCAGTAAAGCAATATCCTAGCGCCCACTTTGACGGGTTATATAACCCAATATATTATTACTTGAAGGTTCCGAGAGTAATACCACCTGATATTTAAGTGGTTCATTGCTTTGGAGAGACCGAGAAAACAGGTCTGTCTATATGTCAGGAAAACTGGTGCGTAGTAACTCTTATTTCCAGTAAATCGCATTTCCAGTAAATTGTCAGTTTAAAGCGTACAAGTTAAGAAGAGTCAAGCTATCTACTAAATTCCTTAGAGCTGGTTACGCATTTTATTGTGGCGGACATGCAGGTTATTCCCGCAAGTCTGCCTCAACAAAAAGCTGTTCGCCGAACAAATTTTGACGACACGCATCAATTATTTCATGTAACTATTATGTCTATTATATGAAAACAATTAATATACTATGTGTACTTAGTACCGAGAGCCTGCTGTGCTGAATTTTTGTATGCGAGCTGGTTACGCATTTTATTGTGGCGGACATGCAGGTTATTCCCGCAAGTCTGCCTCAACAAAAAGCTGTTCGCCGAACATATTTTGACGACACGCATCAATTATTTCATGTAACTATTATGTCTATTATATGAAAACAATTAATATACTATGTGTACTTAGTACCTAGAGCCTGCTGTGCTGAATTTTTGTATGCCGAATGAAAATAGGTATTTTATGGAGAACGGATATAGGTCTCCTAAAATTGTGTTTGCGTAACCTCCACGCGAACGCATTCAGCCGTTCACCACAAATTTACACCCCTGAATGGTGCTACAATTGTTGTCAGGTGACAGCCAAATTGCGATTGTACAAGTTCACCTAGATGAGCTAAAAATTAACAATCTACACATGAATGTACACACGCACTCTCTTTCTCACATTATCGCATTCGCACACATGGATGCCAAGACATATGTATGAATAATGGATGGATGGACGTACAGATGGATGGATGTACAGATAGATGGATGTACATACAGAGCGATGTACATGGATGAGACATACCTGGGCATAGCTTGCACAAGGGTCAGCGGTACATAGCCATTCCCGGGAACTGCATCTTGCTCTGAAATGAGGAGTAACAGTTTAAACATACAGATGGAGTTTTTTTAATCCTCATATTTATTCAAGAAAATTTCAATTTCCCCATAGAAAATGTCCATTTGCATACCAAGAGAAGAGTATTTTTGAAAATTTACCACTGGAATGACTGGCTCGGTTATCCGAGCAGTCATTCCAGTTGTTAAAGTTTCAAAAAGTCTTTTCTTGGTCTGCAAATGGACATTTCTCAAGACGACTGCAGAAGCCGTGTTTGGCTGATATGAGTGTTAAAAGGTTAATAGAATCAGTATATACATACAAGTCTAGCTTGGATTTATTATAACATTCTCATTTAACTCTCTAACACTCAAGACAGTCAAAACCCGTGAGTGGTCTTGAAAATGTACATTTGTATAAAGAGAGAAGACAAAATGTTATAATTTTTCCACTGTAATGACTGGCTCCATAACCGAGTCGGTCATTCCTGAGATAAATCCAGCGACCAATTTTCAAAAATAATCTCTTGGTCTGCAAATGAACATTTTCTATGTGAAAATTTAAATTTTCTTGAACAACTTCGAGGATTACCCATTTATCACACAAATTTGTTTAAGAAAATTTCAATTTCAATCAGCGGTTTCCAGTCGAATTAATTTCAAAATATTCAAGTTTTCCTATATGGTTGCCTTGAAAATGAGATATCGGCTGTCTGCTCCGATATGAATACTCAATGATATAGATGCCTTCTATAAATTGAGATTGGTGTAAATGCAACCATATAGGTATGCTGTTGAATATTTTGAAACTAATTTGACTGGAAGCTGTTGATGCCGCAGGAACAGAGTCCGGTCAAATTAGTTTTTTAGCGACGTCAATCATGACGTAATTGATTTTACCTGTATATTGATCAGGAAATTGATAGTCAGGAGTTCAGTGATCAATCAATCGATCCTAACACGGGCGAAGTGTGGGTGGAGCATTTAAACTATTTGTATTTAAATATGATGGATGATTTTCGGAAAATCCAAGATGGCCACCAAAAGAATTGACCAATCAATATTCTCGTTTAATATGTTGAAGCCTACCATCATAGGATCGTTCCACCCAAGTTTTGTTGAAATCGGGCTATTGATTGAAGGAGTAACATTTTTAAATGGTTCCGGAAGATTTTCAGAAAATCAGAGATGGCTGCCAAAACATTGCCATATCAAAATTCTAAATAGAATTTCTAGAAGGCTGAAATTGCCAAAGCGATTAATGAGGAGCAGTATTCTATACAAATGCCCATTTTTCAGAAAATCCAAGACGACCACTAACAAAATCAAGCCATCAAAATTCTGTATACGTGTTCCGAAGCATACCGGCGGTTCTTCCAGCTGAGTTTGGTTGAAATCGGTCAAGCTGTTAATGAGAAGTAGCCGTTTAACCAATTTCCCAAAATGTTCCGAAAATCCAAGATGGCTGCCGGAAAAATTTACCAATACAAATTCTGTATACAAGTTCTAAAGCCTACCACCCTAGGCTCATTCCAGCCTGTCTGGTTGAAATCGCCCAAGCAGATAATGAGTAGCGCTTTAAACGATTTTCCACAATTTTTTAGAAAATTCAAGATGGCACCGAACAAATTGACCAATCTAAATTCTGTATACACGCTCTGAAGCATACCACTTTCGGATCCTTCCAGTCAAGTTTGCTTGAACTCATTCAAGCAATTAATGATGAGTAGCCTTTTAACTGATTTACAACAAATTTCAGCAAATCCAAGATGGCAGCCTGTAAAATTGAGCAATCAAAATTATGTATACAAGTTCTGAAACCTACCAGTCTAGTACCCTTCCAGACAAGACAGGTTGAAATTGCTCAAGTAGTTAATGAGGAGGAGAGTTTTAAACGATTCCATGTCATTTTTCGGAGAATTCAAGATGGTCACCAATCACAATTCTGTATAGAATTTCTGATGTGTACTAAGCTAGGGTTCTTCCATCCGAGTTTGATTGAAAACCACCCCCCCCCCCCCATTCTAAGTCTGGTTGAAATGCCCAAAGTAGTTAATGAGGAGCAGTGTTTTAAACGATTTCCAACCATTTTTTGGAAATCTCAAGATGGCTGCCGAAAAAGTGGACCAATCAAAATTCTGTATGAAAGTTCTGAAGTCTACCCCATAGGGTCTTTCCGGCCACATTAGGTTGGAATCTGTCAAGTGGTTAATGAGGAGTAGCGTTTTAAAGCAAAAGTTGATGGATGGATGGACAGACGGATGGTCACCATGGCATAAGCTCACTGGGCCATTCTCGCCAGGTGAGTCAATTAATATGACTCGAAGGCATTACTGTTTAAGGCAGCAATGGCTTCCAGTCATATTAATTTTAATATATTCAACAGGTGTTTGTTTGGCCAGAGATTGAGATACGGGGGACTTTATCAGTGAAAGGGTTAATACCAAAGGAGAACCACAATGGAGGATTCCAGTTTCTCAGTCAATTATATGATCTCATAATCAACCATGTGAGGTGTAGGATGATGTCATAATCAATTAAGTCATAAATGACATAGCTAAGTATATCACGAATGCTTAAATAATGATGGACTAAGCATTGTTGTACGAATTCTATGTCTTTACTATTTAATAAACATGCTGTTGAATATTTTGAAACTAATTTGACTTGGTGCCAAAGGCAGCAACAGCACCCAGTCAAATTAGTTTCAAAATATTCAACAGTTTATCTGTATATTGATCTGGAAATTGATAGTCAGGAGTTCAGTGATCAATCAATCGATCCTAACATGGGCGAAGTGTGGGTGGAGCTTAGGTAATGATGGGCGCGGCACAGCTAAATCTGGATTCCTCTATTGTTAGATGCAAGAAATATGTTCAATTTTACTTTCTTAACCCTTAGCACTCTGATTTCAAAATTTAAAAAATTCAAATTCAATTTAAATGATGAATTGGTGTTCATTTTTCATCATATTTGGTGGAAGATGTTGCTGTTATAGACAGCAACATCGTCCACCAAAATTGTTGCAAAATGTACACCAGTTTCTCTGCTATTGGCAGGGTAAGACAGAAAATTGACATCAGAGTGGTCAGGGCTAACCCCTCTTATGTCAACAGTGCCTCAAAGCGCCCAGGATGCAACTCAATATCAAGTAAAGGTTTAATTACCAAGATATTTCAATACAATTATAAGGTTTGCAGGCCAAGGGAAGACTATTTTTGTAATGTACCACTGAGAATTACAAAAATCGCCTTCCGCCCTCAATATAACTACAGAGAACATGTTTGACCGGGTTGACCGCTCAAGCGGAAATTGTTAAAAAAATTCTACTTTTTGATTAGCCAGCATCCATTTGCAGGCTAACGGAATAGTATTTTTGAAGATTTACCACTGGGATGACTGGCTCGGTTACCGAGCCAGTCATCCCAGTGGTAAATCTTCAAAAATACTATTCTCTTGGCCTGCAATTGGACATTCTTAAGACCATTGCAGTGGGAGTTTCTTGCCGGCTTGATTATTAAAGAGTAAGGTGACACAATAAGGGTTACAGTTTTTCATTTCTGATTTAGACATATGCAACACGAGTTCTGAGTGGAAAGCTATTGCTTCCAAAACCTGGGCCCATTATGATTACCTTTGCTGTAGTATTTTTCAAACGCATCATCTTTATTTGTATCCGGGTAGAGGTACACAAGTTGACTAAGATCTCGGATACGATTGGCCAGACTTCTAATCCGGAAATCTTGTGCAAGGAAAGGCGCTAAATTCCATGTCTTCTCACCTGCGACACCAAAGACATTGTTATTTAACGGTTTGACTGATGCAAGCCACCAGACAATTTTCAGTCAAATTGTTTTCAAAATATTCAGCATATCCAGAGTTAATTCCCATGCATGCCACCAGACAATAATTTTAATGGGAAATACCTCTGCATATGCTGTATATTTTGAAAACAATTTGACTGAAAGTTGTTGGTGGCTTGGCCACCAACAACTTTCAGTCAAATTGTTTTCAAAATATTCAGCATATCCAGAGTTAATCACCACGTGTGATTCCAGACAGTGATTCCAGTGGTAAATTTTTTAACAGGAGTTATCGGAAGATACCTTATACCTCATCTTCTTATGCAGCTGCAGGAACCGGCCTGCCCTAGACTAAATATTCTGTGAAAAAATAATGTCCAAAGTATGTACATATACAGAACAAGAGCTATCATTAGATAGCAGATAGCTTACTTGTATATTAATTGTACACCACAGGATATGGTGGAACACTGGAGTCTCATTTTGAAATTTGACAATCTCTGTTTATCGAATCAAAATACCAATGGTACTACTCAAGGAGCAAGCATAGCTTCGAAAAACACAAATTTAAGACTGAACCTCAGTGACACCGCCTGGTAGTAACCTGCAGTACAATGACTACTGGCACACCAAGTCTGACCGAAAGGCAAATTGGTTCAAACATAAGCAACGTTCAAATGCTGAAAAAAAGTACAATAATATAAGAAAGCCTATGTTTAATCAGCCTATTGAGCAAATCAAAACATTTTATATAATTGGAGAAGTCTTTGCTGCTTAACTTGTCATTTGAAAAAAACTTAACCACAGCCATTATAAACCTAACCTGGATGCAAACCAAACCTAAAATAATCAAAGTTCAAATCCCATAAAAGTATGTCGAAATTTCTAAAAACTATTTCTTTATCATTCAGAATATAAGTAATCATCACATAGACTGAAACTGTGAAGTTTTAATGAAATCGAATAAACCCCTGTTCACTAAATTGTCAAAATCCTGCAAATATCGCAGCAAAAATCCTTAACCTGAAGGCATAAAATTCTTTATGTTCAAGGGACGAAAAAATATTGAGAAAATGTGAAAATAAATTTCTTTTTGATGTGGACTAGTCCTAAGCTTTGTATAGAAAAAATCTCTGAAGATTTATTCAAAGCGGGGAAGCCTTTGTTGCCTAAATTATCATTTGAACAAGAGGCCTGTGATGCATTTGAAGCATTTGCATTTAAATACACATGAGTCGCTACAAGATTGGAAAAGAATTTCACGGGAAAAATCTACCAATCAAACTTCTGAATGGAAATTCTGTCGTCTATGATCATTGGGTCATTTTAGCCAAGTTTGGTTGAAATTGATCGAAGTAGTAGTAAGAAGCAATTTGACAATTTCGGTAAATTTGTACTTAGAGCCTACTACCTAGAGCCTAATAGAATCCATTAGTGGAATTTGGTTGAAATATGTCAAGCAGCTAAGGAGGTGTAGCAATTTGACAATTTCCGGTACATTCTTCATAAAATCTGATTTTCACGCAGAAACTTGATGAATCAAAATTCTGAATGGAAGTTCTAGAGCCTATGGCCATAGGATCATTTCAGCCTAATTTGGTTAAAACCGGTCAAGATGGTAACGAGAAGCAATTTGACAGTTTCCAGTACATTTAAAATAAAATCTAATATTTCATCCCCAAACATTGATGAATACAAATTCTGCATGGAAATTCTAGAGCCCATCACGACAGGATCCGTTCCGCCAAATTTGGTGGAAATCGCTCATTGTATGTCTTTACTATTTAATAAACATGCTGTTGAATATTCTGAAACTAATTTGACTGGGCGCTGTTGCTGGCATAGGCAGCAACATCACCCAGTCAAATTAGTTTCAAAATATTCAATAGCTTACCTATACATTTTTCTGGAAATTGATATTCAATCGATGCCAACACAGGCGAACCAGTCAAATTAGTTTCAAAATATTCAATAGCTTACCTATACAGTTTTCTGGAAATTGATATTCAATCGATGCCAACACAGGCAAAGTGTGCATGGAGCTTAGCTAGAGAGGGGCAGGGAATAGCTAAAACTGGATTCCTCCATTGATCATAAGTTACTATGTATAACTAATCATCGATCACAAAAATAGTACTAATTCCGAACAGTAAGAGTTACTGAACGTGGAGATTTATTGTTAACACTATGTATGCTACTGGTATGTGGTAACATTGACTGTTTTTATACATCATGTCAGCTTTAAGTAGCTATGGCTTTCAGTGACATCTATTGTAAGACACTGCTCAGATGTTGCAACATTAAAGATGGAAAATGTATGTATGTATTTAGGATATTAAAGTGTTAATGCATACCATATTCTGTCCACGCGATTGAGATTCCCCCGACGCCATCGCTAAACCGGAGAAGGAAGGTGCCGGATTGTTTACTCATGAGCCACTCCTGAGCTTGGTTTTTACTGATAAAGCCGATTATTGACCTGTCACACAAAATATCATGGACACAAGATATTTAACTTTTTAACACCTTACTGGTCACGCAGGCCAAAACTGGCCGCTGCAGTGGTCTTGCGGAAAGAGAATTTGAAAATTTACCAATGGAATGATTGGGTTGGTAACCGAGCCAGTCATTCCAGTGGTAAATTGTCAAAAATAGTCTTCTTTTGCCCTGCAAATGAACATTCAAAAGTATTTAAATTTTCTCGACTAAATTCGACCATTAAAGGGTTAATGGCCATGATTTCTCAACATGCCAGTGCTAAATTTTCAAAAATAGTCTTCTTGGTCTACAAATGGATATTTCTCAAGAGATGCACTGGTCTCGAGGAATGTTGATTCGCAGGTGAAGAGGACTATTTTGAAAATTTACCACTGGTATGACTGGCTCGGCTATCGAGCCAGTCATTCCCGTGGTAAAATTTCAACAATAGTCTTCTCCTGACATGCAAATGGACATTTCTTAAGATCACTGTAGAGGCTTGTTCAGGACGGCTTGCCCATTAAATGCTCAATGAGCGAGAACATGAGAGAGAATAGTTATGTTGATCAAATGTGTGTGCATAAGCGTGCTTACTGTGCATTATCTAGGATTCCAATAGAAACGCAATGCAGTTTGATATTCGTCTGCCTCTGTTACCAAGTGAGCAAGCTGGCCAAAGCGCTGATATGGAGGATTCTTCCTAAATGATATTGACACGGAATCGAACCCACAACTGACAAACATGCCAAGCATCATAGTCCACATTTTGGGGGCTATGATGCTTGGCGCATTCGTCAGTTGTGGGTTCGATTCCCTGTCAATGCCAAAATACTGTAATGCCATGAGTACTTGTATCCCTAAATGATAGCATTGCCATAAAAGTCTATTCGTGAGGGGTGTTAGCCGAATCTTATTTCAAGTTTCAACAATTCACCTTTCCAGAGTATTCATCAATGATTTGACATCATATGACGCGTACTCAGCTAAGCGGCCTGTAGGATGACGTCATAATCATTACATCATAAATGATTCTATTAGGCCTGTCGTTAACTCTTAATAGTATGACACATATGAATTGTATGTCTCTACTATTTAATAAACATGCTGTTGTGCATAGGCAGCAACAGCACCCAGTTAAATTAGTTTCAAAATATTAAACAGCTAACCTATATAGCTTTCTGGAAATTGATAGTCAGGGAGTTTAGAGATAGATCGATCCCAACACGAGCGAGGTGTGGGTGAATTTTAGCTAGAGATGGACGGGGTATGGCTAAAAATGGAAAGGTCTATTGCAACAGCACCCAGTCAAATTAGTTTCAAAATATTCAACAGCTTACCTGTATAGTTTTCTGGAAATTGATAGTCAGGGAGTTCCGAGATAGATCGATCCCAACACAAGCGAGGTGTGGGTGGAGCTTAGCTAGAGATGGGTGGAGTATAGCTATAAATGGAAAGGTCTATTGCAACAGCACCCAGTCAAATTAGTTTCAAAATATTCAACAGCTTACCTGTATAGTTTTCTGGAAATTGATAGTCAGGGAGTTCAGAGATAGATCGATCCCAACACGAGTGAGGTGTAGATGGATTTTAGCTAGAGATGGATGGGGCATAGCTAAAAATGGAAAGGTCTATTGCAACAGCACCCAGTCAAATTAGTTTCAAAATATTCAACAGCTTACCTGTATAGTTTTCTGGAAATTGATAGTCAGGGAGTTCAGAGATAGATCGATCCCAACACAAGCGAGGTGTGGGTGGAGCTTAGCTAGAGATGGGCGGAGTATAGCTACAAATGGAAAGGTTATGGTTACGGAAAACAGGAATTCATTTGATAAAGCCTTGTTATTGGTCGAATCTTTTAACATGAGCACTAGGTCTTAAACAGGTTTTAGTCTAAAAGAAATTTTACCCTCAGATTATCCTTAACTATCTAGTAATCTTTATTAGCCGTTTATAATTACGTTTGGTTGTATTTACCCATCATTCCATGGTCCTTTTAGGTGTTCTTTTGTCAGCTTGAGAATCGCATAAAACCAATCCCAGAACGTGAAACTCCGCCCAGGAAGCTGATCCTGAGAAGTGAACATAAAAACCCTTTAACCCTTGAATTTATTTAAAAAGATTTAAATTTTCTCATAGAAAATGTCCATTTGCAGACCAAGAGAAGACTGTTTTTCTTACTCTACCATTGGAGTGCTTGGCTTGGTTATCAAGCCAGTCATTGCAGTGGTAAATTTTCAAAACTAGTCGCCTCTTGGACTGCAAATTGATGCTTCTCAACCATACTACAAAAGCAGTTTTTCACCATTTTGAGGCTTAGAGATATACATACATGTGTTGGTTATTATCTTGTGTTGGTTATTATCTTTTTATGGCTACAGGCATCAAGGGGGATAACTCATATAATTCATAAACAATCAAGCAATACATGGGCCAAGTGCTGTAATACTAAAATTCCCTAGGTTAAACTGTAGCAAGATACCCATTAGTTTGTGTCGCTCAACTGAAACACACGTATAACAAGCATTCTGTAAGGATTGCTTTGGAATACATGTCCCCTAGTGACATAAATTTACTCACTGGAACATCTCGACAATCGACCTTTCTATTTCTAGCTATTCCTCACCCATCTCTAGCTAAGCTCCACTCACACTTCGCTGTGTTGGAATTGATTGATCCCCGAATGTCATGCCTATTAATTTCCTGAAAACTATACAGGTAAGTTGTTGAATATTCTGTAACTAATTTGACTGCAACAGCGTCCAGTCAAATTAGTTTCAAATTATTCAACAAAATATGTATTAAATAGTAAAGACATACAATTCGTACAAATATGCGTCCATGACGTACTTATCTAAGTCATTCATGACATCATAATGATGTCATTAATTGTGATGTCATTCTACACGACATGTAGTTGATTATGACGTCATATGGTAGATGGATACAGTGGAAAGGTCCATTTTCGGATAACTTTAAAATTCCATACCTGTATCAGAGATTGACAACAAAAGGGTCAAGTGTGTTATGCTCAGGTCCTAAACCTACATGCGTTGAATAATGAACTTGCTCTGTAATTTCTCATAACAAAGCAATGTACAAAGTTTCAGTTGAATAAGTTGAAGGAGAATAAAAAAGTTTGGATATTTTTTCGCATTTCCTAAATCAAAATGTGAAGTAACTCCATCAAAAATTGATGTAAACATCTGGAACTCGAAGTTGCTCTGTACCTCGTTATAATAAGGCAATGCACCAAGTTTCAGTTGAATATCTTGCATGAGTGATAAAAGATGAGGAAAACCAACTGTTATTGATAGATTGATGGGCAGACAGACTGAAAGAAATGTATAATTCCCCGTTAGAAATATCTGGTTACACCATCAGCAACAGTATCTTAATTAATGGTTGCACAACCAAGATAACGGTTACAATAACAAAACAACTGGTTGTAACCAGGAGCCAAAAAGTATAAAAGCAACAGACCTTTCCATTTTTAGCTATGCCCTGCCTATCTCTACGTGTTGAGATCGATCGCCCTGACCATCAATTTGCAGAAAACTAAGCTAAGCTATTGAATATTTTGAAACTAATTTGACTGGGCACTGTTGCCGCCTATGACAGCAACAGCGCCCAGTCAAATTAGTTTCAAAATATTCAACAGTATGTTTATTAAATAGTAGACATACAATTCGTACAACGTGTCGGACTATTAAGAGTTAAAGACGGGCCACATAGAATCATTTATGACGTAATTATTATGACATCATCCTACACGCCACTTAGCTGATTATGAGGTCATATGACATCATTGCTTTGGAAAGGTCCACTGCAAAACTGAGCACTGCTGCAGGAATAACAGCCATCTGTCAAATGGCTTTTAAGCTGTATACCTATCTATCTCCGTCAACGGAAGGATTCTCAGGATTAGAAAAGGATGCTTACTTTATTAAACTGGGTCCACGTTAACATCTTTGTAGAGAAATCGTCTGTTACATTGCCACCTGAAAATAGAGAAAGTTGCTAGTGGAGAATTGATAGAATACACACCGATTCATCCTCTTATATCTAATGACCGAATACAATCTGTCAGCCATGTAATGTCATAATCGATTACGTCATATCTACGTCACAGTCAAAATGTGCAATGATTGGTATAACTATGTCTGCTTGCCCTGTAGGTGGAGCTTAGAATACACCTTCCGTATCCTCTGCGTGTCGTAAGAGGCGACTAAAGGAAGTAAGGGTGAGGTAACCCTGACAGAAACCTCGAGTGCTGAAGACAGAGGTTCCAGGCCGCACGGCGCACTCTAATAAACCATGGATCCACGCACTTAGCGCTTATGATCATGTCGATAGTCACTTACAGGACTGACGGTATGATCAGCGAACGAAAAGAAGAAGAACTATGTCTGTCATGAACATTTAATAGGGCTGCAACGATTCCCGAAATTACCATGCGATTCCTATCACGATATGTGTCTCACGATACGATACGTATCACGATGTATAACAAACGATGTGTAAAATAAACAAAGTGTATTAACAGCACAACAGTGGGAACAATGTGTTTTAGGGAGAGCCACCAATTAAATGCAAATGTTCCCATAACCCTTTCGCCAATAAATTCCTTGTATCTCAATTTCAAGGCAACCATACAGGAAAGCTGTTACATATTTTGAAATTAATATGACTGGAAGTCATTGCTGCCTTAGGCAGCAATGGTTTCCAGTCATATTAATTTCAAAATGTTCAGCAAAATATACTTTACCTTGAAAGGTATTTCCTTTTTCAGGGATTCGTCGTAGAAAAGATTAAGATTTCTACAATATAAAGCCAACTCGTAAAGCAGTGCTTGGAGGTAAACTTTATTATCATGATACACAGTAAGTGTATCGTGTATCGCGATACGCTTACTGTATCGTGATATCATGATACGCGATAAATCATTGCAGCCCTAGTAATTTGTCATAGGTATGAATTGTATGTCTTTATTATTTAATAAACATTCTGTTGAATAATTTGAAACCAATTCGACTGGGTGCTCAGTTAGGTTAATTTCAAAAGGTTAGCTGTATAGTTACCACAAAATCGGGATTATGGGAATTTAGGATTCAAAGAATATAAATCATTCTGAACATGCACAAAGTGTGGGCCGAGCTTAGCTATAGATTGGCCGAGCTTAGCTAGAGATAGGCGGAACTTAGCTAGAGATGGGTGGGGCATAGCTAGAAATAGATCCTATCACTAGATCATGAGTATACTACTTAGGTTTGTTATACATATGGCACTTAGACCTCTTCTCATTCACCACGTAACCTGTCTTAAGTCAACAGCGCCTCAAAAAGCGCCCAGGATGCATCTCATATCAATTTACCATTTAATTGCCAAGATCTTCAGGCTAAAGGAAGACTATTTTTGTAAATTTACCACTGAAAATTACAAAAATAGCTTTCTGCTTTCAAGACAACTACAGAGAATGTGTTTGACCCGGTTGACTACCAAAGGGGAAACTGTTAAGAAAATTTGATTTTTTTTTTGTATTAGCCATCGTCTACTTGCAGGCCAAGAGAATTGTAGTTTTCAAATTTACCACTGGACTGGTCAACGAGCCAGACAATCAAGTGGTAAATACCATTGCCGTGGAAGTTTCTTGCCTGCTTGACCATCAATGGTTAAGGTGACACAAGAAGGGGTAATGATCAAAGCTCTTTTCTAATCCAAAATGTACATTTGTAAGAACGAAGTATTTTTTTTAAATGTACCACCAGAATAATTAGCTTCCTTATCTAGTCATTCCAGTGGTAAACCTTCAAAGACTTGACTTGGGATGCAAATGGACATCTCTCATGGCCACTACAGCGAGGTCTTTGACCCTTAAAAGGGTTAATGAACCGGTTAACATTTGTTCTTTATTATCAGAAAACTAGATTAACTATCTGGCTGCTGAGTTTTTGCAGATGACATATTCCAAGTGTTATATCTCTGCACCTGATAAATATTTTGTAAATAATTTGACTGAAAGTTGTTGGTGGCTAAGCTACCAACAATTTTCAGTCAAATTGTTTTCAAAATATTCAGCAAGACAAGTTTTTGCTTATTGAAATTATTGATTTGTGGCTTGTAGCAGCGAGATAGTTAAGATTTCATGTGATTAGACAAATTAAAGCCCGGAATTTACTATCTTGAAACACCGACGCGAATACCTACCAAACAACTTTGTTGCCAGATAGTTCATGTTTTCCCGATTTAGTCTTCGACCTGTGGCAGCTTTGAATTTACAGCTAAGCATCTCAGCAGCATGAGGCCACAGTACAGCATCTGGAACTTGAAATGGGACTCGACCCTGAAAACAATAGAGAGATCTGATCTGTCACTCAAGCATCTGACATCATAATTAAATATGTCACATGTTAGGCGTCTGGTGATAACACAATAAAAATGCTATAGCTCAGTCACAAAAATCAGTCTGTCACGAAAGTGTATTAATAGGATGTCTTTGATGAATTTAGTTTAACAACCATTCTGTTGAATATTTTGTATTAAGTAATTTGTCTGGGAACTCTTGACCTGCAATTGGACATTCCTTAAGACCACTGCAGCAGAGGCCTTTTTGTCCAGCTTGACCATTAAAGGGTTAAAATTGTTGTCAGTCTGGACAATAACATTAGTTATCAACAAAAACGTGTTCGAAAAAAATTCAATATTGACCACCCCCCCCCTACCTGTTAATTTGATGTTTTTGATAACTCTTATTAAGAGGTAGGGCATAGATACATCAAACAAGACCAGACAAACATACATGTATCTCAAACACTAGCCAAGCGTTCCATCAAAATCTAAGCTCGCAGTTAGCCTCCAGGTCTCTGAAGTGAAGTTATTGGTTTGATTGGCATCTATCGAGCCCTTGGTTCCAGGTCCCATTCATGCCGTATCTAAGCTGGTTTTATTTCAGTCTATTATTGGTAACTTCCTCCGTTTTACACTGGTACCATTTATACTCCTGGGTGGAGAGACGAAGAGTGAAGGAGATTGCCTATTTTTCCAACGAATGCCCATCAGCCACCTGATAGGCAAGCAGGACTTGAACCCTGTCTGGCTGAGTATCAAACGACCACACCAGCGCCACACCAATCGTATCCTCAGGTCTCGACGATAGTGCTTCAGAGTTAAACAATACCCAGACAACACCTCAGCCATTGTATCTAGCCTATTTTTCTTGTCAAATTCTCCAGCCAAATATATATTAACGGTTCAACTGATATAAGCCACAGGACAATAATTTCCATGGGTAATAACTATGGGCTTGCTGAATATTTTGAAAACAATTTGACTGAAAGTTGTTGGTGATCTAGCCACCAACAACTTTCAGTCAATTTGTTTTAAAATATTCAGCATATCCAGATTTAAACCCCATGCAAAATGTAGTCTGCAGAAATTCAGCTGGCAGACAGTGACGTAAAAACAGATACATAAGGCAAACAGTCCTCTTCTCTGGTATAAGGTAGACAATGAAGGGATCCAATCTGTTACTAACATATCTCATGTCATAATAATAATATGCCACTTGTTAGGTGATGTGGGCCCCCCCCCCCCTCTCGCGAAAGTGGCAAAGATTCATTACGAAACTATCTGAGTTATGTCTTTGTCTTTGTGATGAATTCACAATTTAATTAACATTCTGTTAAATACTTTGAAACTAATTGGCTAATATTCGCTATCAACACTGTACAGGATTACAATATTTATGATAATAATCACCGATTAACCCTTTTACTCTCAAATTTGTTCAAGAGAATTTAAATTTTCTCATAGAAAATGTTCATTTGCATCTACCAAGAGCAGACTATTTTGAAAATTTACCACTGGATTGACTGGCTCGGGTATCGAGCCAGACATTCCAGTGGTAAATTTTCAAAATAGTCTTCTCTTGGAAGATGCAAATGAACATTTCCCAAGATCACTACAAAGGCAGTCTTTGGCCCTGAAAAAGTAAATTCTTTACGATGAGTAGCGTATACCGTTGAATATTTTGAAATTAATACAACTGGAAGACATTGCTGCCTGAGACTGAGCCTATTAATTTCAAAATATACAACAGCTTTCCCGTTTGTTTGCCATGAGATAGAAATACGGGGAATTTATCGGTGAAAGTGTTATTCGGTTTAGTGTAGTGTGTTACTTACAGGTTCTGCAAAGGCATTGTCCCAAAGAACGGTCCCTAAGGCATTACACTCCTGATTACCGTGAACTGTAATCACAGTAGGCAATGATAATGTCTGACAAACAAAAACAAAACACAGAATAGAAAGTCTAGCTGGTTATCCTGAAATTTAATTAAAACGATTAAAGAAATACATTGGTGGTATTATGGGATCGATTTAACTTTGGATTTTAATCTGGTCTTTTTTATCCAGATCATGGCCACGGTCTGGAAATCCTCTGTCATGGTAACACTTTAACCATCAAATTTCCTCAAGAAAATTTCAATTTTCTCATAGAAAATGTCCATTTGCAGACCAAGAGAAAATTATTTATGAAAATTTACATTCCAGTGGAAAGTTTTCAAACATAGTCCTTTCTTGGTCTGAAAACGGACATTTCTCTAGACCACACCAGAGGCCGTTTTAGACTGAGATCTCAGTGTTAAAAGGTTAAAACATTTTATTGTATTAAAATTTTAACCAGATCGAATCAGTGGGTTGTTTTTTTTCAATACACCTTGTACACGCACGTATACAGACGCAAATGCAATACCTGCTTCACCTATATGGGGAGAGTGTAACGAGATCTATGCTACCGGTTTTACGGTTGAGTTAACAAAACTGAGTGCTGTTATATGTACACATGTCTCCTCACCCAAACTTGGAAGATGAGTTCCCCTCCACCAAGATTAAACTCTGACTGGAACAAGATGCAGAACTTTTCCTCTGTCACGGCCTGTGGAGCACAAACAATATAACTGGCATAGTGATCAGTTTAACAACATTCCATCTGCGGTTATATGATTAAGCTTCTGTAAACATTCAAGATTGGTCATGAAAATCGAAGGATATTTCTTTTGAGAAAACAAACTACTGGACATTATTTATTGTATATAGGCCTACTATAAAACATTCGGTAAGAATTCACTAACAAGTTCTAGGAAGTCAATTATTAACCTGTTAATGGTCAAACCAGCCAAAACTGGCCTATGCTGTTGTCTTGAGGTATGTCAATTTGCAGGTGAATATAACTTTTTTTTAAATTTACCAATGGAATGACTGGCTCGATAATCGAGCCAGTTATTTCAGTATAAAATTTTTTTTTAATGTCATCTTGGCCTGCAAATGGAGATACATTGAGGACAAATTTTAATTTTTGTAAAAAATCTTGACCAGTAAAGAGTTGAGGAGAGTAGACATACTGATCTGAGTAGGCCTACGTGTTCTCAGTATTAATTGTAAGTTACAATTCAATGAACATGGCGCCGCTAAGATTTAGAATCTGCTTAGTCTGGTGTATAAGGGGAATTTTATGTCACAACTCACAAACAGATTGTAGAGTGGTTGATGGTTTTTTTAGTCTACGCTAATGTCTAATGGCTTACAATCGCTTTAAGCTCCGATTCCGTAGGCATATGTGCAATTGTGCATCCATATAAGTGTCAAGCGCATGTATTTCAGGGGGTGCTCTGGGTGTTTTCAAAAATAGTATTTTCTTGGTCTGCAAATGGACATTTCTCAAGACCACTGTAGAAGGAATTTCTGACCAACATGTGTGTTAAAAACAAACACACATGGGAAAGCACCTGTGGCAAAAGTTTTAAATGTGATTCTGTTTTTACCTCGGTTCCCTTCTTATCTGCACGGCGGTACTTTTTCAGTTGCTGCAAAACAAAGTTATGAGATATAGAGATGAATTATTTTAAATTAACCCATTTTAGTCCTCGTTCCAAAGAACATGGTTGCAGGGGAGTTAATTATGAGACCTCATAAGCAATTTGTAAACAATTTGATGAGCATTTTAATGGTTAACGTTGGTTAAGAAAATTTAAATTTTCTCAAAGAAAATGTCCATTTGGAGAACAATAGATGACTTTTTTTTAACATTATTCACTGGAATCACTGGCTCAGTTACCGAGCTAGTCATTCCAGTGGTACATTTTCAAATATAGCCTTTTTTCGGTCTGTAAATGGATATTTCTCAAGACCAGCACAAAGGCTGATTTGGCCAGTTGGATCATTGAAGGCTTCAAGGTTGTTGCTATGCCTGGGACAGTAACACTTTTTCAGTAATCAGTTGATCTTATGATAAAAACAGGAATATATTTATAGTATAAAGCATATGCCGCATTTGGTACATAAAGTTAGTGTTAAAATATTAAGGCTGAAGTTCGTGAGGATTTTCACGAAATGAAGCAGTTCACAATATAGATGTCCGAACCATGAAATGGTTCACGAACCTTATTAATATACTATTGTATGCGAGAAATTACCCATAACAGAAATATCTTTTAAAGGCAGGTGGCCTTACTGGCTAAACGGTAGAAAACCACAAATGACAAGTTCTGACAACAAATGTTAGAAAATAATATAAGATTCATAGCCAGCTTAGAAGTTCCATTCATAGTCATATTCGTAAATCACACTTAGAGAACATTCAGCAAGTGTTTGTCTATTAGCCCTTTCACCGACAAATCCCTGAAAAAGTCAATCCTTTATGATATAAAACCTACTCTGTTGAATATTTTGGAATTAATTTGACTGGAATCTGTTGCTGCCTAAGGCAGTAACAGATTCTAGTCAAATTAATTTCAAAATATTCAGGACTCGATACACTCAGATCAAGAATGGACATGAGGATTCTAAAGATTTTGGCTGAGGACAAGACATACCGTATTTATTCTAATTTAACCGCCGAACGGTTAGCAGTCGCGTAAGGGGGCGGGGCTTAATTAGGGAGAAAAATTCACTGTATGTCGCCGTTATTTTGTCCGGTACCAATTAGGTGGATCAGATATAAATGTATAATGCTCACATATTGATTACATATATTTGGACAGTACATTCCGAGTTCCCGAGTCCATTAAATTAGGTCTGTAAAACGCAGACGATTCTTCCGAATATTAATCAGCTTCCGCTGTAGGCCGAGTTTATCCCTTGTTTCTCATAGCTACTCGAAGATACCTTCCTACATGTATGTATGTGGATTGTGAAGTATCTACCGGGGTACTAATATTAGCGCCTTGGCGCTACTCGAGTAACGACCTTAAGTTGTCCTACTAAGCGCAAGCTGATACATCACGTGATACAAAATATTTCTCTTTTCTTGTGTCGCCATTTTATCAAAATCTGGATTACATTTGATGAAATAAACGATGTTTAATAAAGTATAAGCACTATTTAAGCGGTCCCAATTAATAATTTCACTGTACTATACATTAAGCATATTCGAAAACGGTATGAAATATTTAGCGTGGAAATGTGTTGAATTTTCGTGCTAATCTTTTATTTTTATTTGTCGTCGGTCTGTATTTTTGGGAATTTGGAGCGTAGTTTTTTTTCTTAACAAGTCTCAAAAACAAGGGGGCGGTATAATTGGGAGGGGGGGGGGGTTAAATTAGAATAAATACGATAGTAGTCTAAAGTGAAGAAGGACTGATTTCAGCTGAGATGTTTCTACTACTACAGCCGCATAATGCAGTAATCATACATACATAGGCTGTAGCAAGGCCTTAGTGCATCTATCTATCTATCTATCTATCTATCTATCCATCTATTGGTCGATCGATCAGTCGGTTGGTCTACAGATTTCCTACACATTACTCATATACAAGCATCATAGCAACCATTCACTCATCTCACCACCTGTTAACGCTCACCATGTTTCTAAACGTGATACTCAGCTGTCCGGTGGCCTGATGATACTCCATTGTACCTGTGTCATTCAGAATGTCACCACAAGGCTCAATCTTAACACGATGTTCATTCTTTAAGAGTGACCTCGCTTGCATCTCACTGCAAAATCAAAAATATCATTTAACCATTTAACGCTCAGGCTGGCCAAAAATTGGCCCTTACAGTATTCTTGAGAAACGTCCATATACAAACCAAGAGGTTATTTTAGAAAATTTACCACTGGAATGAAGGACTCGATAATCGAGCTAGTCATTCCAGTGAAAAAAAATCTTTTGACCTACAAATGGAAATTCACTAGGCGCATATTAAAATTTTTGCGACAAATCCTGACTATTAAAATGTTTAAATTTAACTACGAAAACAATGGTCACAACCCTTAAAATGGAAAATAAAGTGAATTTTGTCTTATTGGGCTTTTCAGATAATAAGTAAGCTTCTCCAGTTTAATCGATAATTCATGCAACACCCACTACAAATTTTTGTGAAGCATGGATTATTTATCTAGTCAAACCTCCCTAAATAACCTCTTGTATGGGGGTGCTCACATTACCCACTAGAGGATATGCCTCTAAGGGCCCCAAAGTGGTGGTTCCTTAAAATAGGTGGTCTTATGCAGCAACAACAACAACAACAACAACAACCTTTCTCAGCCCTTTTTTAAACTAGCCAAAAATGGCTTTTGCAGTGACCTTTAGAAAGGTCCATTTGCAGATCAAGAGAATTTTTTACAAATTTACTACTAGAATGACTAGCTCGATAATTGAACCAATCAATCCAGTGATAAATTAAAAAAATTAACTTCTCTTGGGCTGCAAATGGACATTTTCTATAGGAAAATTGAAAATTTCTTAAGGAGTGAAGAACAGCCATCTTGTAGACCGAGAAAGGTGTAGATGCGTGCGTGTCTATTGAGCATGTTTGACTGTGTACATAAGAAGTTGACATGAATGATCCATAGCTATATCTCTGGGACTAGGATATCGAGAGTAAGAAATACTTGCCTGATGACAGATGCCTTGACTTGTGGCGGGTTCATATGAACGTTTAATTTACCACCAACAAGAAGACACACAGTGGCTAAGAATCGTGAGTCCTTCTTCAACACCTGAGGTGGCTGCGTCTCAACAATAAATGTGCTGCAAAAATATTAATTAACGTTATTACGTAATGCTCATAAATAAGTTAACATGTTTCCCAGATAAATACACAAACATGTTAGTTAGTACAATTTTGAACATGATGTACGAAATGTTCTGTTGAATATTTTGAAAATAATTAGATTGTAAGATATTGCTGCCTTGTTTAACCCTTTAAAACTCATATCAGCCAAAAGCGGCTTCTACAGTGGTCATGAGGGATGTAACTTTCCAGACCAAGAGAAGGCTATTTTTTGAAATTTTACCATTGGAATGACTGGCTCGATAACCGAGCCAGTCATTCCAGCGGAAAAATTTCAAAAATAGTCTTCTCTTGGCCTGCAAATTCACATTTTCATTCAGAAAATTGAAATTTTCTTGAATAAATTTATGACCTGTACTATAATGACACATATTGCGAGTAAATTGTGAAACCATTTAACCATATAATGGTTAAATATTGTGAAGTAAAAAATTTGTGCATATTGAATGTCCATTTGCAAGCCAAGAGACTATTTTTGAAAATTTACAACCAGAATGACTGGTTTGGTTATAAATCACGTCAGTAATTCACCAATCCAAGCTTCCAAGTAGCTACATTACACGAGCGCGCCACAACTCCCGGTTTGAAATAACTGCCTGTTGAATGTACATTTACGAGCCAAGAGAATACAATTTTTGAAAATTTGTCACTGGAATGCCTGGCTCGGTTATCAAGTTTTCCACTATAAGGATTGCATGCTACGTGTTGGGCCCTTACATCATATGTGGCAGTGTCATAAAATAAAGATTGCTATGGCATGGCGCGGTATGCTATCGCATAGGTCCTGGTATGGTATGCTATCTTAGAGGGCACAACATTTTATTAAGATCTGATAATCTCCGGATGATTTAACCCCTGAATGGTCATACTGGTGAAAACCAGCCTCTGTTATGGTCTTATGGAATATCAATTTACAGGTCAAGATAATACAATTCTTGAAAATTTACCACTGGAATGACTGGCTCGATAACCGAGCCAGTCATTCCAGTGACAAATTTCCAAAATTGTATTCTCTTGGCCTATAAATGTACACTCAACAGGCAGATATTTCAATTTTCTTGACCAAATTTGGACCATTAAAGGGTTAAATAAACAGTGATAAGCTTTCTTTTTGATGCACAGAGAAATAATCCCAAACTATGTAAAAACATGGAAATACACATTCAGTAAGCAAAGATTTTAAATCGTGGACAAATCTTGACCATTAACGAGTTAATAAAGTTAATTAGGTAATCTTTACCTTGTTACTAAGGCGGATAACAGTGCAGTAATTGTCTGGTCAAGTTGCGGCACGAGATCTATCTGGTCTGGCGGCATATTTATGGGCAGCTGTTGTCTCTGAAGCTGAACCTTTTTCACCTGTTGTCGATTTAGCCAAATAAGTTCTGCGAGGGACTCACACCTGTGGACACAGAGAAGAGGGAGGGACCCAATGAGATAACATCATAAAACTACGTTATAATTGGGTCACCGTGGGCTCGAACGGTAACCTTTTGACATTGCGGCTCCAATCGCATGCCTTTGTCCAAGTTTGGTTTAGATACCTTCAGTTGATCTTGAAGTATCTTTCAGAATCATAATTTCAATAATTGGCGTAACATGACCTATGACCCGTTGACCCAAAATGGCACTATAATATTGACCTTTCGCAGGTCCAGAGGAATGTGTTGTCCACAAAATCTCCGCAGTCAAGACGGTAAAAAATAATCACTCATATGAGTCAATAGAAACGTATAGACCATTTCGAGAACATTTTGAATCCAATGTCACTGAAAGTTGTTACTGCCTATGAACATCTTGAAAGAGAGTACTTACCAATGCTGCAAGAGTTCCAGGCTGCCCTCAAAAATAGCGCCATTTGCGGCAAGCTGTTGCCGTCGTTTCCATTTAATCAGTTCCTCATCGAGAACTTTTTTCTGGATTTCAGTCATAAGCTGAAATGTGGAGACATGTTTGTCTGCCAAACTCTGAAATATGGATAAAATTAGTTAGTCTAGTCTCAACATGAAGTGATTCAAATCATCCTGTAGTGTATGTCTCTCTACATGCAAGTGTGTGTGCATGCATATATGCGTGCATGCATGCATATATGCGTGCATGCATGCATGCGTATGATTCTACTTGAGGGATCGTCAACAAACATGGTATCACAAAGAATCCTCTTGATTTTTGTTTTAAAAAGTCAAACTTCATCGTCTAGGTCATTGAAAAGTATGGATGCATGAGACTAGCAATTTTTAAATTATATTTGCTATGATTAATATATCCACGAAATGTCCTGAGACATGCAATCAGGTAGTTATTTGTCTGTCTATTTCATGTATGTATGTGCGTGTCTGTGTCTGTCTATGTGTCTGCTTCATGTGTGTGTGTGTGTGTGTGTGTGTGTGTGTGTGTGTGTGTGTGTGTGTGTGTGTGTGTGCGTGTTTGTCTCTGTCTGTGTCTTTTTCATGTATGTGCGTGCGTGTCTGTGTCTGCTTCATGTATGTGCATGCATGTTTGTGTCTGTCTATGTGTCTTTTTCATGTATGTATGTGCGTGTCTGTGTCTGTCTATGTGTCTGTTTCATGTATGTGCATGCGTGTCTGTGTCTGTCTATGCGTCTGCTTCATGTATGTGTATGCGTGTTTGTGTCTGTCTATGTGTCTGCTTCATGTATGTGCATGCGTGTTTGTGTCTGTCTATGTGTCTTTTTCATGTAGGTACGTGCGTGTCTGTGTCTGCTTCATGTATGTGCATGCATGTTTGTGTCTGTCTATGTGTCTTTTTCATGTATGTACATGCGTGTCTGTGTCTGTCTATGTGTCTGCTTCATGTATGTGCATACGTGTCTGTGTCTGTCTATGTGTCTGCTTCATGTATGTGCACACATGTTTGTGTCTGTCTATGTGTCTGTTTCATGTATATGCATGCGTGTCTGTGTCTGCTTCATGTATGTGCATGCGTGTTTGTGTCTGTCTATGTGTCTGCTTCATGTATGTACGTGCGTGTCTGTGTCTGTCTATGTGTCTGCTTCATGTATGTGCATACGTGTCTGTGTCTGTCTATGTGTCTGCTTCATGTATGTGCACGCATGTTTGTGTCTGTCTATGTGTCTTTTTCATGTATGTATGTGCGTGTCTGTGTCTGTCTATGTGTGTTTCATGTATGTGCATGCGTGTCTGTGTCTGTCTATGTGTCTGCTTCATGTATGTGCACGCATGTTTGTGTCTGTCTATGTGTCTTTTTCATGTATGTATGTGTGTGTCCGTGTCTGTCTATGTGTCTGCTTCATGTATGTGCATGCGTGTTTGTGTCTTCTATGTGTCTGCTTCATGTGCGTGCGTGCGTGCGTGCGTGTGTGTGTGTGTGCGTGTTTGTGTCTGTCTATGTGTCTGCATCATGTATGTGTGTGTGCGTGTTTGTGTCTGTCTATGTGTCTGCTTCATATATGTGCATGCGTGTCTGTGTCTCTCTGTGTCTGCTTCATGTATGTGTGCGCGTGCGTGCGTGTGTGTGTGTGCGTGTTTGTGTCTGTCTATGTGTCTGCATCATGTATGTGTGTGCGTGTTTGTCTCTGTCTATGTGTCTTTTTCATGTATGTATGTGCGTGTCAGTGTCTGTCTATGTGTCTGTTTCATGTATGTGCATGCATGTTTGTGTCTGTCTATGTGTCTGCTTCATGTATGTGTACGCATGTTTGTGTCTGTCTGTGTCTGTTTCATGTATGTGTGTGCGTGTTTGTCTCTGTCTATGTGTCTTTTTCATGTATGTACGTGCGTGTCTGTGTCTGTCTATGTGTCTGCTTCATATATGTGTATGCGTGTTTGTGTGTTCGATGTGATCACTTCTTTCCCTATGTTTAATAATATTAATTATTGAAGGTCCATCTCGAAACGTGATAAGTCCCTCAAGAAAGTGTACGAATTGTATGTCTTTAGTGAATTCACAATTTAATAAACAATCTGTTGAATATTTTGAAACTAATTTTACTGGGAGCGGTTGCTGCCTATGGCACCAACAGCTCCAAGTTATATTAGTTTCAAAATATTCAATAGCTTATCGGTATAATGACCTTGAAATTGGATTCTTGGAATTCATGGTTTGATGTATATAAATTGATTCCAGCACATGTACAAAGTGGGAGGAGCTTAGGCAGAA
Organism: Chaetoderma sp. LZ-2023a; assembly: GCA_034401795.1. Taxonomy (NCBI): domain Eukaryota; kingdom Metazoa; phylum Mollusca; class Caudofoveata; order Chaetodermatida; family Chaetodermatidae; genus Chaetoderma; species Chaetoderma sp. LZ-2023a. The sequence continues at coordinate 34,266,983 of CM067364.1, read as the reverse complement.
ATGGGTGTGGCATAGCTAGGATCCATTTATTGTAAACATTATTGAGTACAAGCGGGGTTTGAAATTAACACTAGCCCACTATATTCTGAGACTAGTAGAAATTGGCCAGGGCTAGTACCATTTGTGACTAAATAGATCAGTTCAGTGGGCTAATAACAATTTGCTAACAGAAACATTTAAGGGTCACGTCTAAACAGAAGAGAATTTTTTAAATTTACACCTGGAATGAACGCCTCGATACTTGAGCCAATCATTCTAGTGGTAAATTTTCAAAAGTAGTCTTCTTTTGGTCTGCAAATTGATATCTTCTGTGAGAAAATTTTAATTTCCGTGACCAAATCAGGCAAATCTGACCATTAAAGTGTGAAATTATGTCAGTTTTCTTACAAAAACAGAAATGAATGGCATACGAACAACATTCTATAGTATTTGGGCTATGTCGCTTTATCTGTCGAGTAAGGGATTGTAAATAATCAGGGGATATTAGAATCTAGTAATCACTAGTCCTGCGGGCTAGTCGCTTCTCCAAGTTTATCCATTCATCATATGAGTCTATGACATCATAATCAAGTATATGATGTGTAGGATAACATCATAATCAATGTGATTCATGACGTAGATAAGTGTGCCACGAAGACATAATTCGTGACGGATTAAATTTTGCTATACGAATTGTACATCTTTAGTATTTAATAAACATGCTATTGAATATTTTCAAACTAATTTGACTGGGTGTTGATGCTGTCACACCAACAGCCCCCCGTCAAATTAGTTTCAAAATAGTCAACAGATTTCCTGTATAATATTCTGGAAATTGATAGTCAGGCTCGATCCCAACACGAGCGAGGTGTGGGTGGAGCTTAGCTAGAGATGGGCGGGGCATAGCTAAAACAGGAAAGGTCCATTTCAACCACTGTTACAAGTGGGAATGATTCACTAGTTATTATTCAATCTTGAGCAACAAGACAATTCACCTTTCCAGAGTATCCATCGATGATTTGACGTCATATGATGTCATAATCAGCTAAGCGGTGTGTAGGATGACGTCATAATCATTACGTCATAACTGATTCTATAATAGACCCATCTTTAACTCTTAATAGTCCGGTGCGTTGTTAGAATTGTATGTCTCTACTATTTAATAAACATGCTGTTGATTATTTTGAAACTAATTTGACTAGGCGCTGTTGCTGCCATAGGCAGCAACAGCAGCCAGTCAAATTAGTTTTAAAATATTCAACAGCTTACCTGCATAGTTTTCATGAAATCGATAGTCAGGAAGTTCAGAGATCGAGCGATCCCAACACAAGCGAGGTGTGGGTGGACTTTAGATAGACATGGGCCGGGAATGGCTAAAATGGAAAGATCCATATTAATAATTAGTATCAGTATTTACCACTCTCAACGCAAGGATCTCCTTGACTTTCTCGCACAGTTGATGTGAAACGACGTCTTTCTGTTTCCGAAGTTGTTTTTCCTTTTCTATTCTGGCCGGTGAATTCATTTCCTGCAGCAGACGCTGCAAGTGCACTGAAAATGATATTCAAACATGAACAATCAAACACCATTGCCACATCGTAAAACGTTTTAGGATTTCTTTTGTTTTCTAGATTTCTTTTCAATTTTCAACATTTTTTGGGTTCACGCCCAAAATTGTGGAATCCTAGTGTATGGTCACATCCTTTTCTGTGTTAAAATTTTGGCTAAATCGTCCAACAGTTTCCCAGATATCGACAGGTCCTGAATTTGATCTGATCTGAATTCACATACTTTTATCCAGATCGCGGCCAAAGTCCGGAAATCCTCTTGCATAACCAAATCAGATTAGTAGTTTTTTAGATACAGCTGTCAACAAACAGACATAAAGGCAGGCAGTCAGGCAGGCACAGACAGACAGACAGACAGACAGACAGAGAGCAGATCGCAATACCATCTTCACCTTACGGGAATAACTTGAAATGGCAGTTAAAGTTCTTAAGGTGAAAGTAGGTCAATATGATATATAAAAGCAGTAGCAATGTTATACATGTATGTGAAGCTGGGCTAAGATAGGCCTACTAGTTTAGTAGGAGAACTAAATCAAAAATGGAAAACATAATCAGTATGCAACAAATATCAAAGATGGATAAATAGAGGGACAGCCAGTAAGAACAAGAGCCATCAGAATGGCATATACCCCCCCCCCCCCCTTCAAACATTTCAGATAAACATACGTCAAGAGTGGACATACATGTAATGTTAATTGTAAAGGACAATATTTTAGAAAAACTAATCAATGAAAAATGAATTCCTGACACCGCATCTCGTCTTAAAGAAAGATAGATTTGTAAGTGCAGGTTCAATTCCGCTCAACTATTATGCTCGGACAAGAGAATGCTGGTGAATTTTAATTTATTCAATGGAGATAAATTAGGAAAATACGGATGAATTTCTTCAAAATGGAATCATAGCACTGATTCTTCAAGTAATATGTTCAGTGACAAAGGAATTGAGAGCATAGGCTCAAAGTTCTCCAAGATCTGGCACAAACAAGACAATTTTGATGAATTTGAAGTATTTCAGGAGAGATAACGCTGTCATTTTATTAACCACATAAACATACTTATCGTTCAATCACTTCTTGTTAAATAAATCTACTTACATCTAGTGCCAAAAAGAGTTCTAATCTTGCATTTAATGCCTTCTAATGCAAGAACCACAACTCTCTACTCTAGTCAAGGTCTCTGGATGGAGTAGACTCCCTTAATATCAATCAAACAGAGACTTCTGGAATCGTAGCTAAACTGTAGGAGTTGTGTTGACATCGTGAAATGATTGTCAGAGATGGATGGACCGACAGATTGACATACACACATTCTATATAGATGCATGGACGTACACGTATATGGATAGCACATGCACATCTTCATGTAGTAATGATAACACTTATGTATTGGCTTTAAGATATTTAAAGGGTGATAACTCTGTAATGAAGAATATTTTGGCCGCGAAAAAAGCACATGTACATCTGCACATGATACTGATGTGGACAAAATTTAAGGTTAATCCATTGAGACCTCTAGGAGGAGTTGCGTTGACAAGAAATGATTGTCAGAGATGGACGGACTGACAGATGGACATACATACATTTTCGACAGACGGATGGACATACAGGTATACAGATATGACATGCACATCTTCATGTGGTAGAGATAATACTCACCAAGTTTCAAAAGAATCACAGCTAAACTGTAGGAGTTGCGTTGACAAGAAATGATTGGCAATGCAGTTTATGTATCAGCTTTAAGATATTTTAAAGGGGGATGACTCTGTAATGAGATTTTTTGGCCGCAAAAAAAGCACATGCACATCTACACATGATACTGATAATGAGGGCAAAATTTTAAGCTACTCCATTGAAACCTCTAGGAGTTGCGGTGACAAGACGGACAGATGGATGGATGGACATGCTGATCGCTATAACACCCCCCCCCTCTTCCAGAGCGAGATCAATACACACACAGACATACATGCATGCACAGACACATGCACTGCACACACGCACGCATGGACACATATGACACACATGCACGCACACACACATGCATGCACGCATGCACGCACATAATGCTTCACTGGTATGCTGCAACAATCACTTCTGCATCACGCACATCTCTCAAATGGTATCTATATACGTAATATTGATTTTATACGCAACCGTTTCAATTTTACAGACATTATATAGCACACAAATTTTCTTAGTGACAAAATAATTACATTGAACATTAAATTTGAATGTCTTCAAGAAAAATTATTTTCCTTTAAAATACTCCTCATAGATTTCCTGTACAGCTATCTTGGAATCATGTGGCCATGATTTCTGAGTCTTATGATTTTTTGTTCAAACACGTTATGAATAGGATCAAAGTTGAACTATAAACTCTGTATCACCCTGAGGTTTCTAAAAGAGAAACATACTTTTATATATTTTCATTCTTATTATCGTTATTGTACAATACACATATATATGCAGACCAATAAATAACGTTCCACAGATCAATAAATTATCCCTTAACCCTTCAATCGTCAAATTTGGTCAAGAAAATTAAAATATTTGTTTACTAAATGTCCATTTGCTATACAAGAGAAGACTTTTTTTGAAAATTTACCAATGGAATGACTGGCTCGGTTAGCGAGCCAGTCATTCCAGTGGTAAATAATCAAAAATTGTCTTCTGTTGTCCTGCAAATGAACATTCCCTCAAGACCACTACAGACACCGGTTTTGGCCGGTATGACCATTAAAGGGTTAATGATTATGCTCGCGAGAGCCAGCCTGTGTGCAATGGTCTTTCTGAGTGTCCAATTACAAGGAAAGAGGACTATTTTTCAGAATTTACCACTGGAATGACTGGCTCGCTAAGATCAATAAATTAACCCTTTGATAGTTATGCTGGTAAGAGCCGGCCTCTGCAATGGTCTTTCGGAGTGTCAATTTACAGGGTAATGAGACTTTAAAAAGATTACCACTGGAATGACTGGCTCCGTAACTGAGCCAAGCCTTCCAGTGGTAAATTCTCAAAAATAGTCTTCTCTTGCCATACAAATGGATATTCAAAAGGAAAATATTTAGATTTTCTCAACCAAATTTCACCATTAAAGGGTTAAAATATACAACTGATTATTCCATCGATTATATGGAATTTAACCCTTTAATGGTCACGATCTGTCGAGAAAATCAAGTTTCAACGTCAATGTCCATTCACATACTGGTCAAGAGAAAGGTATTTTTGAAAGTTTACCACTGATATGACTGACGAAGGCATTTTTGCCCAGCTTGACAATGAAAAAGTTAGTGTGATGATGAAAGAGTAAACTACCGAGCGACCTATTTCTAACTATGCCGCACCCATTCCTAGCTAAGCTCCTCCCAATTTTTTAACACGTTGGGATCAATTTATATTACCTCGAATCCTGAATTTCCATAGTCCTAATTTCACGATAACTATACCTGTAGGCGAGTTGTTGAAAGTTGCAAGTCAAATTAGTCTTAAAATATTCAACAGACTGTTTTTATAAATTGTAAATGTATCAAAGACAAAACAGTTCATAACTTTCTTGACATAATTTCCAAACTTCATTTCTAAAGGAGCTATATTATGTCGTTAATCATTATGACTGCAATGTCAGCCTATGTGATGCAACAGATTTTGAAGTCATATACTTGAGTGACAGATTGGATCCCTCCATTTATTGACCGTCCTTAGTCTGTACCTTCAATGATCTGACTGCCGAGAGTTTTTTGCATACAATATATTCTAGGGGTTATATCTCTGGACCTGCTAATTATTTTGAAAACAATTTGTCTGAAAGTTGTTGGTGGCTAAGCCAACAGTCAAATTGTTTTCAAAATATTCAGCAAGTCAAGAGGTTGCGCGTGTTGAAATTATTATCTGTTGGCTTGCAGCAGTGAGACAGTTAATGTCAACTAAAATCTCGTCTGATTTACTATAACACATATCCAAGGATTGAGCAAGCAAGTAAATTTGCGATCTCTAGTGTGTCATATATGGAACACCAGTCGTTTCCTTTCTGTACCTTTAGCCACAGAATATTACCGCTGAATGCCATGGCCTGGTGCGCAGGGGGAGGCTAGTCATATGTTTTTTGCAAGAAAATTTGACAGATGGATAGATGGATGGGGGTGAGGTGAGTGGACAGACGCGTGAGTGGCTGGGCAAGTAAGTGGGCGGACGGGCAGAGAGAGACTGACCATCATAACTATAGTAACTGTGAGTTACAGCTGAAATGCTATAGATCTGTCATTCTGTGATACAACATACGTCGTAATATAACCCTACCCCTTTTCTCTAAGATCTTGGTTGGAAAATTAAACACCTCTTAATAGAAGCCTACAAAAAGGCAGAATATGATACAATGTATGGCATAGCTCAGTGTTCTACCAGCTTGTTGCGGAAATGGATCCGGAGGCAGGAAAATCGATGACGTCTTGGAGGTGGGTGTGGTGACGTTAATAAATTAGACGTCCATTAGACTTGAAAAGGAGCTAGATTTCAAATGACATTTTACAATCCATAATTCTGTACAGTTTAGAGATCCACTGAGATTATAAAGTATATTTTTTAACACAAAACAAATGCGATATAGGTTGATAAATGTTATTTAATACTTCTGTTTTGATTAGACAGTCAAAATACTATTCGTTATCTGGGTCATCCTGAAGTATTTTATACAAGGTGAGTAGTTGAAAGGCTATTATTTACCAGTTAGTTGTCAGGCCAGTGAAAACCAAATCTCCAGGTTGCCTAAAAAGTGACACAAAAATGAGTTTTGGCTTAATCTTTGGGGCGCTTGCATAACTTAAAGTTACACGCATAGACACCACACCTATAGAACAACTGATAAATAAGTCAACATGTTTCCCATCATCCTATCGCGCGGTCTCACCCTCCCACTAGCGCTCGCGAAACTTCATAAATGAGGTCAGTAAAGTGCCTAATAAAATTGCTATCATCCTACTAATATACTGTCAATCACAGACTGACATTCGTGTCTCGCAAGCTCTCCATCGATATTGGCACGAAGCTACACCTCTATTATTAGATTTATAGCGAGATTGAATTAGACAGAAATCTGATTGGCTACCTGAAAACCGGCAGTCAACATGTAGCCAAATCTCTCAGCTCTCTGACCTCAGGGGACCCCAGCAACATTACGCTTAAAACTGGACTCTCACATTCGCACGATCCTAATGGCAGTTCCGAGGGCCTCAGGTAAGAATTTCAGAAACATTGCACAGGGCCCCTTGAGTCCTATGTTCGGCCCTGTCCATTTATTGGCAAAGAGAAGACCATTTTTGAAAACTTACCACTGGAATATCTGGCTCAATAAACAAGTGAGCCATTCCAGTGACACATTTTCAAAAATAGCTTTGTCTTGACGTGCAATAATGGACATTCACTACGCAAAAATTTAAATTTTCTTCAAAAATCCAAAGCACTAAAGGGTTAATGTAACTAGCTCCTAACCCATTAGCCCTTTCACCAACAAATCCCTGAAAAAGTATATTCTTTACGATATAAAACTTATTCTGTTGAATATTTTAGGCAGTAACGGCTTCCAGTCAAATCAATTTCAAAGTATTCAACAATTTAACTGTATGCTTGCCTTGAAAATGAGATATAAGGAATTCATCAGTGAATGGGTTAATGGTCAATAAAGTTACAATTGTTGGTCAGTGATTGCTCAGTTTTAGGATACGAGAAGACTATATATATATATATATATATATATATATATATATATATATATATATATATATATATATATATATATATATATATTAAACTTGATGATTGGCAGTCATGTGTTGACTAGAGTTTCCAAAAAAATCTCATGTAAATAGCTATTATATCTATCATCAATGCATGTATCACCAGTTTTATTAATTATATTTGTGTATGGCAAAGAACATACATATACTGTGGAAAGAGATCTTAATGAAAATGTTAAAACAGTCAAATTTTCTGGGAATCCCATCTGTGATGAACATAGTTATTATCCCCATGTTTTGAAAAAAAGTCGGGGATATTGTAATCGACTCCATCCATCTGTCGGTCACGCTATCTCCTCCCAAACCATTGGGCGGAATTAAATCAAATTTGGTATGTGGGTTACCCGTATGATTCCGCTTTGCAAGACGATATTTAGATTTGGCTTGGCCCCAACCAAGGGGGAGGTGGGGGGGGGATCATAAGGGTAACCCACATACCAAATTTGATTTAATTCCGCCCAATGGTTTGGGAGGAGATAGCGTGATGGACAGATGGATGGAGTCGATTACAATATCCCCAACTTTTTTTCAAAACATGGGGATAATAACTATGTTCATCACAGATGGGATTCCCAGAAAATTGGACTGTTTTAACATTTTCATTAAGATCTCTTTCCACAGTATATGTATGTTCTTTGCTTCACGTCATCGCCCGATCAATATAGTTAGTTGTTAATAACAGCTGATAACTGTGTTCATCCCAGAAAAAATTTGACAGTATTTTGGCAGTCATTAAAATCTTTTTCTACAACTTGCTGTAACGTAACATTTTGAGGTGAATGCGATACGGGCATGCTAAAAATTATGAGTGACCTCATTGAGGTTAGGCTGCCCGCATTCTAATATGTCATATAACAAATTTGTATGCATACTTGCATTATTATAAAACAATAATCATTGCATAACGCTTCTATTTATCAACATTCAGTGATAATGATTCTTAAATTGCATTTGTATTACACAATGGTATGAGATAAAAATCAACAAACTGGATTTATAAATATTCAAGGCACTGATATTTTTCCTAAGCACGGAAAATTTACATGCTCAGGCATGTCAGGAGGGCATCTGACTGCTGAGATCCACATGCCCTCAGTGATTTTCACCTGCATTTGCATCAAAGGACTCAGCACTGAAGATATGTTTTCTGCATCCACAAGAATGAGAGTCATGAAGAGTGATTAAGGAAATCAAAATATTTGCTTAGTGAATGTCCATCTGCAGAGCAAGAGGCTATTTTTAGAAATTTGACACTGAAATGCATGATTGATAACGGAGCCAGTCATTCCATTGGTAGATTTTCAAAAATAAGCTTGACATTCAATTGAATGAAAATTCACTAAGCAAAACATTTGATTTTCCCAACCAATCTTCACCATTAAAGACATAATAATCAAAATCGGACTGGACGATATAAGTTTCTGTACTTGTAGACATTACCCACAATCCACATACAGGTGAAGCTATATCGAATGATTTGATTAACTCACATTAACGCTCAAACCGGAGACAGACAAAAACGGCTTCTGCAGTGGTCTTGAGAAATCTCGATTCGCAAACCAAGAAGGCTATTTTTGAAAATTATTTCACTGGACTGAATGGTTTGAGCCAGTCATTACATTAGTAAATTTTCAAAAATAGTCTTCTTGCTCTGCAAATGAAGTTTCTATTAGGAAATAGACATTTTCTTGAACAAATTTGGGTGTCAATGGGTTAAGCTCATTTACTTATTATTTTGAATAAAACATTTTTTATTAATTTACTAAATGCTTTTAAGTTTTCAGTAATATACATTGTATCCCAATTTCATCTTATTATTGTAAAAATTTGAATTTTGGCCAATATAGTAATTGGTTCAGTTAATCCGTTTGTCTCATTGTCTGTCTGTAAATCGACGTCAAATTTTAGTGTTAAGGTTTTGCCGTAGCTCAATATAGCGTCTGCTTCCGTATATCAACAGGATGGAGCACAATGATATTGAGGTCAACGGTCACGGTGACCTTGGTATAAAACTCTTTTTACTGTTTAGGTTTTGTTTAGCTCAACATATCTTATATCTCAGGATTGGTTCATATGGATATGTAGTTAAATCAAGCAGTGTGAGCAGCACAAAGACATTCAGACTTTTGTGGTCGACTTGTATGGTAAAGGTCAGTGTGATCTTGATACAAATGTAGATTTGCATTGAAAAAGCTAATATGTTCGCCAATATCCCTGATGGCTTATTACTGACATTTTCCTCAAGATACAATGAGTCTACCAGTATTCATTGAATATATTAACTCATTTCCTGGCCACATGCACCAAAAGGAGATGAATAAATAGACAGATCCGGTAAAAGAAGTTGCACTTTGAACTGATATGTCTGACTTTCTAAAGACATTTAATAGCAGTGGAAAGATTTGCCCACTTCATGATATCGAACGAAGTCTTTCACTCGCCCTATTACACGCTCTATGAGTATCCTAGCATTAGCTACCTGCTTTGTTCGCCGATCATCTCCGCCTTTGTGAACTATTTTTGTGCAACAGAAGTTCCTGGATATCAAATCCCCGATCTGTTAACAGTGTATCACCAGGATCAAACAGCTCAGTTATACCTGACCTTTTCACAAGCTCTTTGTCACTCATGCACCCACCAGCCGTCTTAGAAACAAAACAGATTGTTCCTGCAGGCGTACATGCCACTAACACTTTACCTGCAGGTCTTCCTTTATATGCTAAATAAATCTGACTGTTAGCTTTTGCGAGTGATGGCCTCTGCATGGGAACCTCAGTGCGGTCAATGATTGCCCTGACATTTGGGTACCTTTTAAAGGGTAGTTCATTTCTAAAACTTCTTGCTTAGGCCAGTATAATAGGTGTCTCAGTTCAGCTGCCAGAAGTGCTAACCAGGTTGATAGAACTTGAGACATTAAACTTGTACTGGTAGCAAAAAGATGACCTAGAAATTCTTGATAACTTTGGTTTAACTAAATTAAAAATCCAAAGGGACAAACAATGCTATTTTAAGCCGGTGTGAAGTAGCATCGAGTCATTCGAATGTCTTATGTTATTGAAATGGTAAGTTGTTTTTACTTGTGGTGGCTGAGCTGATGACATCTTTAACAATCCTTTAAAGTTTTCCTACTTTATTTTGAAGCTCATGATTCATTTTCTCCAATTCCTTAAACTGTTGTTTGCAAAAAACTAATTTTTATGCTCCTCGAAAAAAATTTCACGGGAGCATATAGTCGCCGCTTTGTCCGTCCATCCATCCGTCCATTCATCTGTCCGTCCGTCCATTCACCATATATAAGTTTGTCCGGGGCATAGTTTCAAGACTTTTTCACATATGCTCACCAAACTTGGTATATGGATGCATCTTAGGGAGGTGTGCGGAGTATGAAAAGTAGATCATGCTGACCTACTTTTCATGGTCGACTGAATATCACAGAAAAGGTTTGTCCAGGGCATAGTTTCAAGGCTTTTTCACATATGGTCACCAAACTTGGTATGTGGATGCATCTTAGGGAGAAGGTGTGCGGCGTATGAAAAGTAGGTCATGCTGACCTACTTTTCATGGTCGACTGAATATCACAGAAAATGTTTGTCCGGGACATAGTTTCAAGGCTTTTTCACATATGGTCACCAAACTTGGTATGTGGATGCATATTAGGGAGATGTGCACAGTATGACCTACTTTTCATGATCGACTGAATATCACAGAAAATGTTTTTCCGGGCCATAGTTTCAAGACTTTTTCACATATGGTCACTAAACTTGGTATTGATTATTACAGAAAATATCTCTGTTCATTTTGAATATAGTTTTTATATGTATTTTTCATATGGTGCCAAGCAAAGTCTAAGTGTGTTTATTTAGAGAAACTTAGATTTTGCTTTTATTAAGCTATCCTTAACAAATTGTTCATTAGGGCAAATCCCACCAGACCAAAAGAATGATGGCCCACCGAATCATTCCTACTTCCCAAATTGTGGATTTAACATCATTACCCCAAACCAACAATATTTTAAGGATGGCCTAATATGGTGATATCTCATTGACAATTTCAAGTTCATTTCTCTGTGTCTGAGCCACAGTTCCAAACCTTTCCCTGAAGCATATGCCTTCGGGGTTATCCATTCAGTTTCTCTGCAGAGTATGCCTTTGGGGAGAATACATCAATTTATTGATTTGCCTTGTTGTTCTACACAAGTGCAGGAGTTTAAACTCGTTTCGACCATGTCAACTGTGAGTGAATAGTGATGTTCTTCTTGAAGATCTTTGCAGGAATATGATGATGATTTGTATGGTGATCCGATATCGATATCAATTGGCTCGACAACGATTGTGTTATTGGTAATGGAATGTTGATTGGAAATGTACTTGTGATCTGATATATATTGGTCAGGTGTATTTTGTACTGCTTCGCATGTGGCAACATCTGAAGATTGTTTTTTTGTTTTCTTTGAACTGTCTGTGAAGTCAATCTTTCGTTTTATCTAACTGTGTCTTGTTTGAATAAAGCTGTTTTTATTCCCATTGTCCGACCATCGAGTAATAATGTTGTACAGCATAATTTTCAGCATGGTTCTCCTTGCCATCATATCCCCTCATAAAAAGACACGGATAAGGATGCTGGCCATACGGCCTAACAAGAACAAAGTTATTTCTACAAACTCGCGTGTTGTCCGTTATCTTCAAGTTTTCACGATTTATTAATCGCGTCCAGAGTGGTCAGAATTTAGCTTGGCAAGAATGCCACTTGAGTTCCTTCACATTGTCCTTTTTACCACAAGCCTGCAATATAAAAAAGTTGATCAGCTCAGAAATATAAACAATTTGACCCGGCCCCACCCCTCCCCTCCCAGCCCCTCCCCCTTTGAGCATCTACATTTCAGCATATTTAACCCTTTCATCAGTATCTCATTTTCAAGGCAGGCATACAGGAAAACGTGAATATTTCGAAATTAATTAGGCTGGAAGCTGTTGCTGCCTTGGCTTCCAGTCAAATTAATTTCAAAATATTGAACAGAATAAGTTTTAATGTGTTTAATGTGCCCTGTGAATTAGAATCTGGGAACATTTAATAAAGTCAGATTTGTATTGATTACTCATTATAGACTGAATTATTTGACATTTGATATGAACTAAATTTAATAGTAATTTTTAACTGGAGACCGATGATCGAGCTAATTAAGTTTCATTACTTAAATTATGGGAGATTCAGGGCTTTAGATTTACTTCATTTGGGCACACCACCTATCTGGTCCAGGATCCATCAATGCTCATAGAAACTAGAGAATTTTGAAATCCGAGAGATTGATTTTGAGCCATTTTAGTTTTAATAGCATTATAAGACCTCTGAATGGCCATAAGATGCCACAGCATCCATCTCTGTAAATCAGTTAACTAGTGTTCATAGCAGCCAGTAGGATTTTAATTTGGGCTCACTAATATGGACATATTTCATTTGGGCATGACTTGTAACGTCATAACTAAGGGGTAATCTAAAGCCCTGAGATTCTACAAGAAATTAACTTCGCATGGAGACTCACAGATCCCTAGAATTATTTTGTACTGATATCCCTGGAATTTTGTACTGATATCCCTGGAATTTTGTACTAATCTGTACTATCATAACTGTTGTACTGCACAGAATATAAAATTAATCAAATATTTTGAATGGACCATTTACACAATATTATTCGGATTATTAATCATTTAATTGTCAAAAAGACAAAACGTTTGCTTACATAATGTCTATTTGCAAGCCAAGAGAATACTATTTTTTTTCATTTACCATTGGAATGACTGGCTCGTTTGTCGAGCCAGTCATTCCAGTGGTAAATATTCAAAAATTGTTTTCTCCTGGGGGCTGCAAATGGACATTTCTCAAGACCACTCGTGACTGTAGAGACCATTTATGATCGGCTTGACCACTAAATGGTTTTGATAAAGTAAACAGTAAATCCTGTTTAAATTGTGCCATAAAACTATTGATGAAGCATGGTGATCCAGCCAGATCAGTTACTGTTCTAAAGCTGTGATCCGTTACTGATCCGTATGCGAAAGAGGGCTACAAATCAAGGAATCAGTGGTTGAATTCTAGCCGTGGGGATTTCTGAGCTTCTAATCTACAATCAAGTACCGCTCTGTTACTACTTATAATACATCCACACTAAGTGGTGCACTCCAGAAAGATTTACCGTACTGGATGACATTATTCCAATGAGGAAATGACTCACTAATATATATTCACTGACTAGAATATTGAACCCATTATTGATGAGAACTTTAAGTTTAGATTTCAGGCATATCAGGAAATGGCTTTAACCCAGTGGCTATCACAATGCTTTTAGAGCTAAGAAAACTATCATTTAAGCAGACCTCGAAGGCAACCTGTCAGTTTTAACCAATCAAATATCAGGTGTAATGGAAATTTGGTAATAGAGCAATTTTCCTAGTGCAAAAAGGACTTTGAAATCCACCTTCAGACCTGGAGTGCGTTCAGGAAGGCGTATGTTCGGCGAACAGTTGTGTTCGTCGTGTGACAATGTTCAGCAATGTGTCGTCTACATTACTAAACTGAAGTATATAGCGAGTATACGACATATTATTGAACACTGTTACGTAACGGCAAACATTGTTTGTGCTCCTGAATGGGGCCCCAGACTTCCAAACGATTCATCTCAGGGGTTGAGTGCGTACCATCAGTTTGCTTATGGTGACAAATACCATTGCAGCTGTGTGTGCGTGTGCGTGTGCGTATGTGTGGTCAGTGTGTGTGATTCTGAGGTGCCATTATGATTATATTGGGGGTGGGCTGGGATGGATAGACAAAGATTCAAAGGCCTGTGATAAAACGGTGGTACCAAAACGAAAACTGGTGTCTCGGATTGCAGCTTATGAAAACTTGCGTCGATTTATCTTTTTACTAAATTATTACTTACTTGTCTTTGAATCATCGATCATTATCACAGCCATACACTGTACAACGATCTCCTCCGCCCATTTTGCAAAAATACTAAGCATAAAACCATACATTCACATGCATTTGTTTATGTCAGCATGATTGCCTACCCCCCAAACAGTCCCATAGTGCAATGCGCGCGATACGAGGTAAACAAAGATGGCGGTATCTGTGTCACGGGTTATGAATGCATCGTTAATTCTCTGACCACAGCTTCAAGTCATCGGAGAATAATTTCAATGGGCAATAACTCTGGATCTGCTGAATTTATAGAAAACAATTTGAATGAAAGTTTCAGTCAAATTGTTTTCAAAATATTCAGTATATCCATAGTTACACCCAATGAAAAATGTAATCTGTAGATATTCAGTAGGCAAACAGTTAAATTATATCATTCTCGTGGAGGTATTAGTCAGATAAGTAATGACATGCAGTAATCATTTCAAATAGTTTCTAAAAGACTTTTTGAGCACATTTCTGACCACAAACCGATTGAGCACAAATTTTTTTTACATGCATCTTTGCATTGTACAAAACACCCAGCTGTTAAGTTGAAATCCAGAGGCGTTGTTAAATAAGGGAAATGAAAAACTGTAATGAAATGAAACTTAAACACAAGAGACTCTAAGGAGGCAAAACAGCCTCTTGCCCTGTAAATTGACCAGTCTCACGATCATTCCAGAGGCCAGTTTTGATCATGTTGACCATTAAAGGGTTAAATCAGGGCTTAAGCCTGATAAATATTCCTCAAGTGAACACATTCCAATATAAATCTATCCAAGTAAACGCGTGCATCTAATAAGCACTCAAATAAACTCCATCTATATTAAGTAAATAGTCGAACAGCAAATAATGTAATTTCAGCTGGCAGATGAGATGATCCAACCTTCCATAACTTACCAAACCATGGCCAAGATCATGTTCTTTCCGTATCATACAGATCTTAAGAGGAGACTCAGATGATGACACAAACACAACCCCCCTCCCCCACTCAACCCCCCCCCCTCCCACCCCACCCCCCATCAGGAGGAACAAACAAACATATAGAGGTGGGCATGTAACTCCGGCTTCCAGTGGTGATTAGCTAGAATTACAGTCAAACATCTAACTTCCACTTTCAGGTAAGTTCTTGTTTAACTAATAAATCAAACCATGGCCAAGAGAATGTTTCTTACTGCATCATACAGGTCTTAAGAGGACACCCAGATGATGAGACAAACACCCACCCCCCCCCCCCCCCCATCCCTCCCCCCCTGACTATTTTGGAAAGCTACTCCTGGAATGTCCAGTAAAACAACGCTTTAAATCCATTGCGACTTGCAATGATACAGAGGGGGTTATCAGTCAGCATGCATGATGACTATTGGGCCCATTGGAATGGACTCAATGAGACCCACATTCCCATGAGTGACCGATATGTTGCCGATGGCATGGAATCGTGTGGAAGCACTACGATAGCCCTGTCATTACCCAGGAAGATGTGTGTTACCATGGACTGTGGTGGCTTCATGGTATGCATCTTGTGGAAGCAGTGTGATGGAATGGAGCTAAACGACGGGGCATCAATCCTATTAAGATGTTTGTTCAGCATATCCCATGGTGCTTGGTGAAAAATAAAACATAGCAGCTAGGATATAGTATCCACTGTCGCTAATCTGTGTCTGGAGGTTGACATTTTTCTATCAGTGCTTGCAGCTGACAACTGCGGCCAACTGCGGCCAACCACTGATGCTGACAACAGTTTCTTAGCACCAGTGTACATGTTGTAGACACTGTCCCCAGCTCAGGCCACTATATATACAACCTAAGACCTGATAGGCCCACCATTCTGGACTCGACCTACACTAAGGTCAGCGTTAGGGTTGCACGATTTTTCGATTATTCGATTAATCACGATTATATTATTCAAAATGATCGTGGACGATTATAAAATGAAAAAATTGTGTAATCGCCATGTTGAAACTTTTGTCAAGACACTTACGCTTGTGAAACTCTCCTCGCGTTACCAATCATGGAAACAAACATCCGGCTATCAGTCGAATGCGTGAATGATTAAATAAACTAAATAAATAACTGATTTGTTTGTATTGACTCATGATTAGTTTTAGATGAATAAAGATTGTTCACTTGGTCGCTATTTGTTGTTGTAATCACACACGCTTATCCCGCATTCCCCATTCTCTGAATAGTTATGCGCTAACGGTTTTCCCAAAAAAGTCTGAGGCCTGTATTGACTTCTAGAGGGGCCGGAAATTTATCAGGGCAGAGATCGGTCTGAAGTAGACACACCGTGTGACACGATTGTTATTATTATACACGCTATTCTTACAAACTTGCTCTTAAAAAAAAATTTCCTATACAATCTGCTGAGTTAGGGGGTGGGCTTCTAATACAGAGTTTTGCCGTTTTGAAACTGCTAAGAAATCATTGGAGCTCATATGTCAAAGTTAGGGGGTGGGCTTCTATTAGAGCATAGGCTACAATTAAGCGAAATACGCTAAGTTCCATTTTCCGTCCAGAAAACTCTTGATACATCCCTTTGTTTGCAATCAGCAACTGGCATATTCTGTCCAAGTATGTATTCCCAAGTGCCTAACCCATAATCTTACAATCTGCAGTAGCATAAAAAGTCCTCTAAGCAGCATTACGTAGTTAATATAGTTCATGATTAATCGTATGATCGCGATTATTTTTTTTAAATGATCACGATTATGAAAAGTGAATAATCGTGCAACCCTAGTCAGCGTTAGGTGTAAATCAGCCATTGAGCTCTACCAGAGGAGTGAAGTCAAAACTTTAAATCTGTTTGCCAAACATTGATCATTAAGGGGTTATTAACTATCTTTGACTTATTTACCTCATATCTATTAAAAGGAATGTGTTTTGACATGCCTGATATAACTGTCTGTCTGCTGAATTTCTGCAGACTACATTTTCCTTGGGGTTTATCTCTGGATATGTTAAATATTTTGAAAACAATTTGACTGAAAGTTGTTAGTGGCTAAGCCACCAACAACTTTCAGACAAATTGTTTTCAAGATATTCAGCATATCCAAGAGTTACTGCCCAGTGAAATTATTGTCGGGTGGCTTGCAGTAGTCAGCAAGTTAGTATATCCTACAGAATATTTCCATTAGCACCTGGATAAGTGTGACCATGAAATTATTCTTAACTCGCTAATGTGTCAAGATGCCCAAAAATGGCTTCAGACATGACTGAAGACAACTATTAACGAACTAAGAATTTTTATCACCACTTTTTTACCGTCAAAACATTTATAATTCATCTACAAATAGCAAAATATTTGCCAAAAAACATGCAATTCTACAGTGAAACTGTTTATAGGAAAAATAGCCAATATTAATATGAGTAATTCCGCTGTAGTTAACACCTCTTATCTAAAGCCACTGTCTTAAAGCAAGAACCGTAAGCCAACACCAATCCTTTCACAACGCCGCCGCCTACAGCAATCTCTGTTCACTCGGATAACAGCAATCTTCCTTGATATGGCAAGTTTCATGTCAGTTTAACTAAATAAGGCAGCTTTAGACGCCGACAGGTTTAGCTTTTTAACCAGCGAATTTGTTCAAGAAAATTTAAATTTTCTCACTGACATAGTCCATTTGTAGACCAACAGAATATTTTTACAATTTTACCACTTCAATTACTGGCCCGATAACCGAGCCAGTCAATCGAGTGGTAAATTTTCAAAAATAGTCTTCTCTTGGTCTGCAAATGGACATTCCTGAAGACCATTTCAGAAGCCATTTTTGGCCAGTATGAGTTTTAAAGTGTTAATTGAGAGATGACTAACATATTGACTATCGAGAATCAATCTAGAGCTTAACCTATCATAAATGACCACCTTATTGGGTCCCATAAGGGGTTAGCAAAGACAAGAATTTAACCCTTTAAGCCTAATAATTTATCCAAGAAAAGCTAAATTTTCTAATAGAAAAATTATCATTTGCAGAACAAGAGACAACTATTTTTGAAAACTTTTAAATGACTTGTTCAGTTAATGAGCCAGTCATTCCAGTGGTAAATTTAAAAAAATTGTCTTCTCATGTTCTGCAAATGGACATTGCACCAGTCTCAGTACACTGGAGATGCCAGTTTTGCGAGTAAGCTGTTGAAAATTTTGAACATAATATGACTGGAATCAGTTCCCAGTCATATTAGTTTTGAAATATTCACCATAATGCAAGTCGGTCAAAAATGGCTTCTGCTTTGGTCTTGGAAAATGTCTATTTACAGACTAGAAGAAAATCTTTTACGAAAATATACTATTGGAATGACTGGCTCGATAAGACGATACCCGAGTCAGTCATTTCAGTGGTACAATTTTTTTAATATTCTTCTCTTGTTCTGCAAATGGCCATTTTTTATAACAAAATAAAGAATTTCTTGAACAAATTGACTGCTAATGGGTCAAACGGTTAAAGAATTGCCATGTTTTGGGATCTTAAAAAAAGGTGGTCTTTCGAGCATAGTTGACTTTATCTGATAATACCATTCAATACAAAAATTCAAGTCTAGTATGATGATTATCCCTATGTAAACAAGCCGTTTCAGTTTTATAATCTAGCCTAACAAATTTAATTCAGACAACGAGATAATATGCGTTGGCAACAGAATTGCGTCAGACTCCAATTAGATCAAGAAATCAATCATTAGGGAGTGGTAAAATAGGACAGATTGTCTCAACGATCTGTTCCTTCAATCTAACAGAAGTCAATGAACCATCAGAAAATCACCCTATATTTTAACCTATCACAGACGATCACCAGCCAATCACAGACGACCACCAGCCAATCGAAAACTACATACAGGCATCGTTATTCATCAGCACTTATAGGTCCTTAACCCACACATTATGAATATGCCTGTGTATATACAATATGGTGTACGCGTCCCACCAAACCCCACCTGGTATTTCCATAATCCCGCTATATTACATATGAGACGAGATATATATCTGATGAAATTACAATTTCTTCATGAAATATTGATCTGCGTATTCTGATGCCAATATCATGCAGATAACAAGCATTCTGTAAGTATTGATTTGCAATACATGTCCCCTACCTGGTGATATAAATCTTTAGAGATTGACAGTCAAAAATTTCATTAAAAACTGTCAAAAGCAACTGAAACTCGAACTTGATCTGTAACTTCTCATAATATAGCAATAAACCAAGGCTCAGTTATATACTGTATGGTGAAGGAGAAGGAAAAAGTCTTGAAAGCTGAAGTTTGTATTTCATAAGTCAAAAGGGGATATAACTCCATCAAAAAATGACGCAAACGCCTGAAACTCGAACTTGGTCTGTAATTTCTCGTAATAAAGTATTGTCCCAATTCTTAGTTGAATATCTTGAAAGACTGAGAGAAACAGGGCGGAAAACTAATATTTTTCATATTTCATAGGTCGAAAGGGGGCATAACTCCATCCAGTATTTACACATACGCCTAAAACTCGAACTTGGTCTGTAACTTCTCATAACAAATCAATGTAGCAATTCTCAGTACAATATTTTGAGACTGCGAAAAAAAGTGCGGAAAACTAATATTTTTTTCTATTTCATAAGTCGAAAGGGGGCATGAAAAAGTATTTCATAAGTTGAAACTCCATGAAAAATTTACAAAAATGTCTGAAACGTGCAAGTGCTCTGTAACTCCTTATACTAAAGCGATGCACCGATTTTCACTTACATATCTTGAAGGAGTGCGAAAAAAAGTGCGGTAAGCTGATCCTTTTCGTATTTCTTAAGTCGAAAGGGGGCATAACTCCAAAAATTTATGCATATGCCGGCAATGCCAACTTAGTCGTAACTTCTCTTAACAAAGCAATGTAGCAGTTCTCAGTATAATATCTTGAAAGACTGAAAAAAGTGCGGAAAACTAATATATTTTGTATTTCATAAGTCGAAGGGGGGGGGGGGGGGGAGGGACATAACACCATGAAAAATTGACAAAAATGTCTGAAACTCGAACTTGCTCTGTAACCCCTAATACTAAAGCGATGTACCGATTTTCCCTTAAATATCTTGAAGGAGTGCGAAAAAGTGCGGTAAGCTAATATTTTTCACATTTCCTAAGTCGAAAGGGGGCATAACTCCATCAAAAATTTACACATACACGTAAAACTCGAACTTGGTCTGTAACTTCGCATACCAAAGCAATGTAGCAATTCTCAGTACAATATTTTGAAAGACTGCGGGAAAAAAGGTGCGGTAAACTAATACTTTTTGTATTTTATAAGTCGAAAGGGGACATAACTCCATGAAAAATTGACGAAAATGTCTGAAACTCGAACTTGCACAGTAACTCCTTATACTAAAGTGATGCACCAATTTTCTCTTAAATATCTTGAAGGAGTGCGAAAAAAGGTGTGGAAAGCTGATATTTTTTGTATTTCTTAAGCCGAAAGGGGGCATAACTCCATGAAAAATTTATGAAAATGTCTGAAACTCGAACTTGCTCAGTAACTCCTTATACTAAAGCAATGCACCAATTTTTGCTTAAATATCTTGAAGGAGTACGAAAAAAAGTGCGGAAAGCTGATATTTTTTGTATTTTTTAGGTTGAAAGGGGGCATAACTCCATAAAAAATTGATGCATATGCCTGAAACTCGAACTTGGTCTGTAACTTCTCATATGAAAGCAATAGACCAATTCTCAGTTAAATACCTTGAAGGACTGCGAAAAAAGTGCTGAAAACCAACTGCAACAGACGGACAGACAGACAGACGGAGTGCAAACCTATAGTCCCCCTGGTTTTACCGGTAGGGGACTAATAACAGCAGTGTTGTAAACTCTTGGCGGTGTAGAAATTCACCTTCCCTGAGTATCCATCCATCATCTGACCTAGTATGACGTCATAATCAGCTCAGCGCATGTATTGTATGATGTCACAATCATTACATCACAAAGGGTTCCATATAGACCGTCATCAAATCTCAAATTGTCTGACACGTTGTATGAATTATGTCTTAGTAATTCTTTGCTATTTAATAAACATGCTGTTGAATATTTTGAAACTAATTTGACTGGGCGTTGTTGCTGCCTAGTTTTTTTAGGAAATTGATAGTCAGGGTGTTGAGAGATTGATTGATCCCAACACGAGTGAGGTGTGGGTGGAGCTTAGCTAGAGATGGGCGGGGTATAGCTAAAACCGGAAAGGTCAATTAACCCATTGAGGTGAAGAAATCACAGGGCTCAATTGAAGTGACTGACCATAACTACACTAATTAACAATTAACCTGAATATTGTTAGACTGGCTACATTCAATCGGAGAGCTCAAAATCTGTCAGCTTTGATCCCACTCACACTTGAACCATGTGACATCACTCCTAACAAGAATTCTGCTGAATTAAATCTCTTTGTCATAGTGAGCTTGAACTTTGACCTTGTGACCTCAATGTCACCATGCTGCATTATAGGTAACCAGATATCCAAGTTTAGTTCCAACAGGATTAAGCAATCCTGAGATGTAATTGTAAATGATTTGCTAAATGTAAAACTGAAATGTTGGAAAAGCAGAGATCACAATGACCTTGACCTAGTGACTTCATTATCATCATACTGGTTACTCATGGCAACCATGTGTCTAAGCTTGGTTCCAGTACGCTTAACCCTTTCACCGAGAAATCCTGGATAAATTATATTCTTTACGATATAAAACATATTATTGAATATTATGAAATTACTTTGACTGGAAGTCATTTCTGCCTTAGGCGATTTAAAAACCGTAACCTTTGGAAATATTTCATTGATAAAGTGGTTGAAACCACCATAATTTGGTTTCAAAATCTCTCCTATGAAAAAGTAATCCCTTTCAACAGCACATATCAAGTTTTTTTAAATTCAAATATTTCTTTAATTAACTTGACTCGAAGATGGCAACAGCGGATTCCACTCAATATCCAATATGGCCACCAAGTGGCAACCATGTTACATTTTGATTGGTCCGCGACGACCATGTTTTTTGCGTATCAATTTCCCTTGAACAAATTTTAAGGACTCTTAGTCTCTAATCTTATCTCCCAAATTTCGGCCCGATCCATTCAGCGGTTCTTGTGTTGTTATCGTGAAAACTATGTCATCCAAAATGGATGCCAAAGCATTTAGCCAATTAAGTTTCCTTGAACAAAATTGGTTCACTTCTTGCATTAGATGATGTTTCATGAGTTTTGAATGGATGCCACAGATTTTTAAATGTGTCTCTAGAAATCGGCCAACATCCATGATGGCCATCGGCCAAATTAGCCGATCACCTCCACTTGAAGAAAATTGGATATCTATGTCCTAAGTATTCCGGTGGCTTGCAGCAGTCAGACCGTTAAGGTCAGATGCATGGGCCCATTCAGGAGCACGAATAGTTTCCATTCACCGAACAATTGTTAGGTGATGTGGTACATTCGACCTCCAGAACAGACTGTCCGCCGAAAACTTGCGGCGAACGTTTTGTGGCGAGCGAACAACTTTATAGGTGACTTAACATGATTTGTCGTGAAAACCAAGTTGGCGGCAAAAATATACAGCATTGTCAATTGAGACACGTTGCTTGTCAATTTAACCATAAATAATGCATACCAATGTATTCTTAGCGATCGATCGTAGTATTATGTTAGTCTTCACCCGATATATGTGTATGCGTGTAGATTGTTTCTGAGACCCTGATATTCATTATGATGTATTATATATTACATCATAATGCACCACATGTGACAAAAAGTTAACTCTCATAAATATCACGTGACGTCGTAAACGAATGTTCGTCGAAGTTATGTGTGACAACCCGTTCAGCAAGGCGAGAATAGGTCGCCATGCCCTGCGAACATAAATAGGCGAATGTTCGAGAACATTTGCTGTCCTGAACTCATCCCAGGACTGTCAAGTACAATGAATCAATTACCATATATCTTTGTACAATTAACTGAATGACTGCTGCAAGCCACCACACAATAATCTCAATGAGCAATAACTCTGGACCCTGCTGAATATTTTAAAAACAATTTGACTGAAAGTTGTTAGCGACCAACAACTCTCAGTCAAGTTGTTTTCAAAATATTCAGCATATCCAGAGATAATCCCCATGGAAAATGTAGTCTGCAGTAATTTAGCAAGCAGACAATTAAGCTTGTCTACGGACTGCATGGGTCTATTTGAAAATATGCCAGTGGCTAATAACCTCAATACAAGACACAATTTGTACAAAGGTATTTAATCACATGTGATCACTCACAACACATTTAAGCCTTTCTATGATTTAAACATATATATATATATATATATATATATATATATATATATATATATATATATATATATATATATATATATATATATACAGGCAGCATGGATGAAGGGCTAATACAGAACCTTCATCTAAGGTCTAACTACGGTGAAAGGGTAATATAGAAGTTGACATATGCAGCAACAGTGCTCCCAGTCAATTTACTTTCAAAATATTCAACAGATTAATATCGCTTACATAAGAATAATCTGTTATTTTAGGTCAGCGAGGTTTGAAGGGGTTTGAAATCGGTCCCAACATGTACACAAAGTGTTATGCTTGTGCGATTATTATTTGAGCGATCACGATCGATTATTTAAGAATAATCGTGATTACTCGATTAATCAGCGTGGTTACAAATTATGCCAGTGACAGACGATCCGACATGCATGATTATATATGTATGATAATACATTTGTATGTCATAGTATCGGATATTGTTGTATGAGGTTACGAACATGACTTAAATTCTGGTATATGATTGGCTGTTTCATCCAACATGTACGCCGTCAGATGAAAGTTGACCACTGTCCAAATTTTTTTGCGTGTATGAATCATACACGCAAAAAAGTTGGACAATGCTCAACTTGTCGAAAGCTACGATCGAACATCGTCAGACTTTATCGAATCATGCATGTATGATCATACATGTTGGATCGTGTGTAATAGGCTTTACACCGACATAACAATAAAGACATATGAATGACGATGGTGTTTAGAGATGTCCATTTGCCATTCAAGAGAAGACTATTTTTGTAAATGTCTCATTGGAATACCTGGCTCGCGCATCGAGCCAGGTATTCCAATGAGACATTTACAAAAATAGTCTTCTCTTGGCCTGCAAATGGACATATATTCGCCGACAAAATGTAAATTTTCGTAATTAAAGAGGATTAAAATGTATGTTTTGAAATGTTTTAGGCAGTAGAATTATTCACGATTATTCCATTGTTTCATTTTTAATCATATAAATTCACAATTTAAGAAATAATCACGATTTTTTTTCTTTCGATATAATCACATGATCGCGCAAGCTTACAAAGTGTGGTGTTCTTAACTAGAAATGGATTGGTCAAATTACTGCGTAGATAAAAATAGATGCCTGATCCATGCACAGTCTGTCTTTGCCAAGTTCGGATGTCAAGCCTGATGCATAGGGAACACCATATATAAGCTCTCCAGTAAGCTTGCACGATTTTTCAATTTAATCGTAAAGATTTATTTTTAAAATCACGATTTTTACGATGTAATTGAGGAAAAATTGGAAAATCGTCAAATATTTTTATGTTTTTTTAAAATCTGAAGTGTGTACTTTTCCGTCGCATTTTTTCAGTACATGAGTACAATTATAATCGATTCACGCCTGTATTCATTGTGTTTATATCCCGCCGTGCCATGCACATGTCAAATAATTACTAATCACAACACAAAGCGCTACAATAAACAAGCTAAACAATAGCAAGGTAACACCTTTGTCATTGAGAAAAACAGCATTCCAGATTGTTTGATTTTGAACTGTGCGTTCTGTTGATTACATTTAAATGTAAATCATACATTCTGAAAGCAACTATAAACTGCACTATAAGACGAGTTTACGCCATTACACTCGTACCTACTCAAAGCATCCGTCCTATGTAATGTGAATTGCGCAGTATCTCGCCAGGTACTAATATTAGCATCTTCGCGTTACTCCGGTAATGACCTAAACTCGTCCTACAAAGGGAAGCTATAAGCTTACATCATGTAATTTATATTTTTTTCTCGGCGACATTTTATCTAAAATTTTGATGAAATAAATAATGTTTATTAAACTATACGCAATATTTAGTCGCTCCCAATTAATAATTTCACTCCCGCGATGATGGATATGAGGTATACATTAAGCATAGACGTAGGATGATAAGAATTCGTCGCATGAAAATGTGTTCTAATTTTGTGCTATTTTTGTATCATTTATTTCAACTTTTTCTAGAAACAAGTCACATTACCCCGGTTTATACTTTTGGGAATTTGGACCTACGATTTAATCGAAAATCGTGATTTTTTTTATAAAATCGATCGCGATGTTTCAAAGCAAAAATCGCGCAAGCCTACTCTCCAGTCTGAGTCAGTCTGGAGTAACATAGATAATAACTTGTGCCCATCAATTTATCACAACTAGATTCTTTTCAAAAGACAAAATTTGGACCAAATCTTTCTAATGCAGAAAAATCTTTGGTTTTTTGACATGACACAAACAATCTAGTTTATTGTCTTTCTCTTGTGACAACCATAGAGATGAGGGCTAGGAGGGGTGCACTACCCAGATTTCCTGACCGATCCTTGTCCAGTATATGTCCTTGTTATGAGCATTGTTGCTTTTCGGGTAGCGTCTCCAATACGATGCTCAGGTGGATGTGCTGATTGTGGGTACAGTGGATGGCTCTACCCAGCCCAATGTACATAGCTATTAATTGTCTGATGGCCACATGCCACCAGACAATAATTTCAATGGGCAATAACTCTGGACGTGCATAATACTTTGAAAACAATTTGACTGAAAGTTGTTTGCGGCTTAGCCACCTACAACTATCAGTCAGACTGTTTTCAAAACATTCAGCACCTACAGCGTTAAAACCTATGGAAAATGTAGTCTGCCGAAATTCAGAGGCCAGCAATTAATCGATCTATCCTGAATAGCTTAGCCTTTTTAAACTCTCAAGTTGGCCAAAAATGTCTTCGATCTGCAGTTGTCCGGAGAAACATTCATTTGTAGACCGAGAGAAGAGAATTCTTTAGAAATTTATGACTGAAATGTCTGGCTCAATAACCAATCTTGAAGAAATTTGATTATTAAGAGGTTAACAAAATGCCACCTATTTCACAAAGTTACCATTATTGAACTCATAAAATTGCACATTATTTTGGAAAAATTTATTAACAATTTCAACTGAAAAATGTTGGATTATACCCAAATGATAAGTCAGCACCTTTGCTTAATCCTTACCAGTCCGATATCAAAATTTAAAAATTAAAAGATAATTTGAACTAGTGCTCATTTTTCAACAAATTTGGTGGATGATGTTGCAGTCATAGACAGCAACATTGTTGCTGTCTGTACACCAGTTTGTATGCTATTGACACGGGAAAATACAAAATATTGACATCAGATTTGTAAGGATTAAATAGCCTCATTGTGGTGCCAACAGATTTTAACTCTTTAATACCCAAATTTATTACTAAAATTTAAATTTTCTCAACAGAAAAATATCCATTTGTTACACCAGGAGATTATGTTTTAAAATTTATCACTGGAATGACTGACTCGATTATCGAATGGTAACTTGTCTAAAATAGTCTTCTCTTGGTCTGCGAACGGACATTTCTCAAGACCACTGCAGAAGCCGTTTTTGCCTGGCTTGTGTGTTAAAGTGTTCAATCGGGCTGGTATCAATTAAGCCTTAATCAGAACAGGACAAACTAAGTACAGGATTTAAAGGAACATTAACAAATCCATCATGACATAGCGCATTACAACCAATTCTAAAAATTGTACGAAATATTACGAAATTAATTTTACTGGAAGTAGTTGCTGGTTGGCAGCAACAGCTTCCAGTCAAATTAGTTTCAAAACATCTCACCTCTTACCTGTATAGATGCTTTGAAATTGTGATTTGGACTACACGTGTGAAATGGTTAAACATAGATAAGGGTATATGCCTGTTTCAACACACTCTGTACTGAATAGCAGAACCAGACATTACAATATTTATACTATATGCGCTATGGATAAAATCTCACAAATTATGTTAAAAACAATTTCGCTGTCTACATTATCAAAATATAAATCAAAAAGCTGTCAAGAATAATTAGCACATTTCCTATTTATGACTGAACTAAAATTAGATTTCTCAGAATTCTGGATTTAAAGCATAAAAGTAAATCCATATATTCATGATTTTGATGCATGTTAATATGTTATTATGATGGCATCAAGGGCAATCACCTAAAGGACAGATAAACAAACTTGAAATAGTATGGGTTTATAAACAGAGGAAAAAAGAGCAATCAGAGATTGCAGGTCTCACCCTCCTGTTTTTGTCACGTTGAAAGCTTTTTAGATTTTCCGGATTCTTTGTGGAATTATTGTGTATAATAATTCTGCCATAAAATTCGAGCCAAATCAGACAAGTAGTTTTCATGATATTCACAGATTCAGCATTTGATCCAACCCGAATCTGGGTTATTTAGATGTATCGCTGCTAAAGTCTGGAAATCCTCTTGAGACAAATCGGATAAGTAATTTTTTATGCACGCATGCATCGATTATGAGCTCGTTCCTAGGTTCAGACATGCTGTGGCTGACCTTAGGCCAAAGTGGGGTTAATAATCTGCTCTTGGCGGGTGGCACAGCCATGAGCAAGAGGTAGTTAATAACAGACACAGGGCAATGTGACATATCCACCTCCCTCACCACCACTCCACCCCCTAGCACTTGCTGTGGACAGGAGATGCTTCACATGCGCAGGCCAGTGGTCAGACGCATAGTGTTAATACCATAGACCTAAGCATAGAGGAGGTAGAATATGTAACTCCTGAACTCAACCACAGTTCACTTAGCTCAAAATATCTTTGTGGAAGCTGAAATGTCAGGAAGTTGTATGCAAATGAATTTTGGAAATTAAGCTAGCATATATTACACTCAAAGAACCGCCGTCCAATTATTCTCACCAGCTGACTATCGGGCGCGCACAGACCACCTCCGGCTTTCAGGAGACCAGCGTGCCAGTCGCTGTACCAGCCAAAACACACGATTTGAGAGGCCAAGAGGCGTGGCATACACTCCTCTCTTAACATTAAATGCCATGCAGTCCATTGAATAATCAATGAAGAAAGATGATTACGGTGTTTTGTGAAAAAGAGACATGTATATCACTTTTATGAAGAAATAACAATAATAAAGAAAATTTAAAATCCAGCAGTGTATATCAGCAAACACGGCTGATGTTCAGAGTTGAAGTACATAAATTGTGTACAAATCTTGAAATTCTAACAGCAGGAGCACTGCGAGATGGTAACAAAGTGATAACGTGCTATGGAAAACTGTGTCCTACAAACATTCATATCATTTGCACTAGCAGTTCCATAGCGAGAGGCAAGATAAGCAATACACAAAAATATTATTCCTGCAGCAGACGAGCAACGAGTGGACACCCATGGCAGCAGCAAACATGGCACTTCCAGTCGAAGGAGTCTTTTCGCTAAGTGAGTAATTACCTGTAGCTCACTTACTGTACTCTACTGATTGCCATTGTTGTCATTGCCCTACTTAATTAACTATTTTAAAATTATTCACTGTTTTATCCTTATTATCGCAGTATATTGGCACCATCTCTTTTCCATCTCTCCATTTGTAAGTGTGTATGTGTATGTGTTGTGTTGTAAAATGATTCCCACACATAGGAGATTAGATACACAGGTTCTCCACTGAGAAACCACAGAGACTAGTCACTGAGGGATGTAAAAACAGAGACTAACTGCTGCAGCTCTCTCACTATTGCACCATCCAAATAAGTGGCAAGTCTCTGCACTGATTATTCATCTTCGTCTTTGTCCTTGCACATGCGCGAGTGATTGTGTGAGAGAAAGTGTAAGAGTGATTGTAATGCAACTCCACAGAAACCATTGGATGGAAATCAACCAAATTTGGTATGTGAGTTACCGATGTTATTGCAGTGGAACAGAACATTTACATTTGGCTCAGCCCCCATGAGTGGGAGGGGTCAAAATATCAAAGCTGTGAATGTGGGGGATTTGCAATCACGCATCATTGACCGAACAATATAGTTTTGATTGTGACATCAGCTAACAAGTGACACATTAAATTATGATGTCAGATACTTGAGTGACAGATCATATCCCTCAAGTGACAATTGATACACGCAATTCAGTTCGCAGATTTAAGCCACACGGGAAATGTAGTCTGCAGAAATTCAGCAGTCAGACAGCTAAACGAATTTGTTCAATGATATCATATAATATTGCCATGGCAACAACATGACACCAGTGTGGCAGCACTAGCCAATGTTGTTTCTGAGTTTCTCATGAATTGACCGTTCTAGTTTATCCATCAATGATATGACGTCATAATCAACTATGTGATGTGTAGGATGACATCATAATCAATTAATCATGAATGACATAGATAAGTTCATCACAAACATTTAATTGATGATGGACTAAGCGTTGTTGTACCAATTGTCTTTACTATTTAATAAACATTCTGTTGAATATTTTGAAAGTACCTTGACTGGGCGCTGTTACTGCCATAGGCAACAACAGCACCCAGTCAAATCAGTTTCAAAATATTCAACAGCTTACCTGTATAGTTTTCTCGAGAGTACAGGGATCGATTGAACCGAACATGGGCAATGCGTGGGTGGAGCTTAGTTATAGATGGGTGGGGCATAGCTAAAACTGGATGCATCCATTGACCATGTGCTTTTGCAGAAGATATATAAAGGTGTTTCTAAAGATGGCACGAAATCCAGGATAGTCAGCAACAAAATCATCAAATAACCTTAGTTTTGAATGATATTGGCTCTCTATAACTAAATGATGATTCTTGCTAAATTTGAATGAAATCGGTCCATCGTTCCTGAGAAATCACTTTAAAAAGTGGATGGACCAATAGATGACAAATGGATGGATGGATGGATGGACAGTTTGCCATGACATAATCTTATTTTGGTTATTGGTTGAGTTGAGGCCTATACTGAATGCTTCATGTGTTACTTACTGTCGAGCGTGGTGTTAGCCTGAAACTGAATGATAAATGATTCCTGCTTATGCTGCAACTCTTTCACAACGCTCTCTGTTTCCTGAAAAACGCCAATAAGGTCTGCTTTAACAATTTAGCACTATAACCATTTAACCGTAACCCTTGAATTTGTTCCAGAAAATTTCGATTTTCTCACAGAAAATGTCCATTTGCAGACCAAGAGAAGACTATTTTTTTTAAATTTAATGCTGGAATGACTGGCTCGGTTATCGAGCCAGTCATTCCAGTGATAAATTTTCAAAAATAGACTTCTCTTAGTTGGAAAAATGGACATTTCTCAAGACCACCGCTGAAGCCGTTGTTGGCTGATACTAGTGTTAAAGGGTTAAATTTTATTCAAGAAAATTTATTTTTTCTCATAGAAAATGTCAATTTGCAGACGACTAAAACAGACATTCATCAACAACAGAGGCAATTTTTGGCTGGCGTTTGACCATAATAAAAAGTCAATTATCGCAAACCACCACAGGTTTAAGATTCAACACTATATTTTAGAACATATTTTGATCAATGGAATATTCAGGGGTCACGGCTGAAGGCAGATGACCCTAGCGATAATCAAAACAAGAACAAAATTACCTTTTCAAGACCACAAATCAATAGGGTTAGTATGAAACCCAATGGCAAAGACAGTTGGTTTTGCAAAAATCACTTCAGTAGAACTTGAGATTTTATCCAAAACTGCAATGTCAACAATTCTTTTAATCAGGACACCATGACCTTGTCCATTTGACCACGATAAAATATAGTTTTCTTCAAACCACCAAAGTCAACAACCGACTGAAGCTTGTTGAAGAACTACTCAGTAGAACTTGAGTTATCATCCGGGCTAGACATACATATGCATGTATTCACACATGCATGAACACACATACGCACGCAAGCACATACACATACGCACACAAGCACATATGTACATGCACGTACGCACACACACAGCAAATTCTATATATCCCCATATACCAGTATTTAGATGTGGCATAACATGGTCAACAGTAGTTGTGGGTGACGCATGAAAAGTAGGTCACTCTGATATACATTTCTTACAGTACATACAATAAGCCTACAATGCATGCATACACCAAGTTTTATTACTGTATGTGAAAGATTCCTGAAACGAAAGGCTGGAATCAGCTTTTGTGACTGACTGGCCGACTGACCGACCGAATGACTAAGGGCATAACAGCTTATTGAGACGCTACCAATTGATAGGCTGAATTCAAACTTTGTGACCTTTGACCCTGACAGATGGTATTTACTGAGTCTGTCAGCTGGCATATCATCTCATGATAGGGAACATGTTTTAACTTTCTCTAACACTTGTCAAAAACCAATAAACTTATTGTATCACAATGTACCCAAGACCTACTTTTCAATCATGGAGACTCTATAATCCATCTCTATCCCTTTCGTGATAGGTGGAAGATGAAAATTTGTCTTCCAATCACGGATTGATGCTACATACATGCAAGCAAGCAGGCATGCACGCAAGTACAAACACCCATACGTATGCAGGCACTCACATGAATATGCATGCACAAATGAATGCATGCACGCATGCACGTATGCAAATTGACCATACTAGAATCTATATCCTGATCAATTTCGAAAGTTCCTTCACATAATCAACACAAAACCGAAATATATTGAAAATTAATCAATCAGCTAAAGCATAAAACCTGCACAGATGGACAGACAGATAAATAAATGTATAGAATAACACAGACAAAACTGTATTCATACATCTGTCAAATGACAAAGGGAGATGGGAATTTGGAGGATGGTAGGCGGGTACTAAAAGTATTTACCTGTGTGTACCTGTGAACATAGTCTAGTTGCTGGGCGATGTATTTCTGTGGGCCAGTGTCCATGGCATGATCTTGTAGGCCACATAATGGCTGGGGAAAATGAGAAAATGAGAAAATGAGAGCATGTCAATATTATGATTTGAAATTGATGATTCCAGTTTATACATCAATCATATGATGTCATAATCAACTACGTCATAGCTAAGTTTGTCACGAACGCTTAATTGATGATGGACTAAGCGTTGTTGTACGAATTGCATATCTTTACTATTTAATAAACATGCTGCTTAATATTTTGAAAACAATTTGATTGAAAGTTGTTGGTGGCTTTTCCACCGACAACTTTCAGTCAAATTGTTTTCAAAATATTCAGCAGTTCCAGAGTTATTGCCCATTGAGATCAGTGTCTCATGGCTTGCAGCAGTCAGACGCTCAATACCCAATGTTTTGATCATGGCTGTGATTATGACAATGGGATTCCTTTCTTTGATGATATGATGACATCACACATAAATATTAGGATGTGATGTCATAAGTTCTACAATTATGACATAATTCATTTCATTAACATCATGCCAAACTGATCCATTTTTTAAACCAGAAATGGCTGTTTACAGCCTTACTAAGAATCCTGGTTGTTCTCAAACATAGAGCATTGAATCGAATTGAATTGGCATTTTTTTGACTACATGATATTTACAATTTATCATATAAACAAGGCTTTCAATGCATGAAAGATTTTCATTGGTTAGCCAACGTGTATTTCATTGGTTAGATAACATTTAATAATCCCACATGCCCTGTGACAACGCAAATGTTTCCTAGTGATGACGACTGCAAAAATGTAAGCAAGACGATATATATTATGCTGTTGATTAAATTTTGTAATACTGGTATACAGAATACCTAGTTACGAAATAAGTTTGTAAATTTACATGATACACGCAGAAATATTTTAAGTTGTTATTAAAAGTAATTTCAAGTCCGAAATAACAATGTTTTGTTTGTCGTTATTTTTAGTGCGCATCGCTCAGAACACTATCTTAGTGAAGTGTCACAGTGACGAAACCAAACACCACAAAATCCTGCATTCAAAGGGGTTTCAGGGACGTTATAGGAAAATTTGTCCAGATTTATATCACTATTATCAACCTTGTCAAAAGTTATCACATTTCACTCACGTGATAATTTTCAGCTCAGTTGATAATAGTGATATAAAATGGAAACTCATTCCAGATCCTCTATATAGATTATACATACACGGAGTATACTCGAGGCATAGCCCAAACGTTCTGATTACAAATTACAGATTAGGATGTCTACGAGTCCAGTATAAACATATGACAATTAATCATAACTAATGTTTAACCCTTTAACACTCATATCAGCCAAAAATGGCTTCTGCAGTCATCTTGAGAAATGTCCAATTGCAGACCAAGAGAAGACTATTTTTGAAAATTTACCACTGGAATGAAAAACGAGCCAGTCATTCCATTGCAAAATTTTCAAAAATAGTCTTCTCTTGGTCTGAAAATGGAAATATTCTATGAGAAATTTAAATTTTCTTGAACAAATTTGATGGTTTAATGAGTTAAAAGGCTAAGTGATCAGCCATTGTCATCAGCAAAACTTTGATCCAATTCCACATCACTCTGTAAATTCACATGTCTCATAGAAAGTCTATCTAATAGGTGTAGCACAATAATACAGGGTTAACAATTTAACACGATAAGGGTTAACTAATTGTTAAATTGTTAGACAGAATGTTATTATAAACACGACACACAAACTGAATACAAGTTCAAAATTCCCACAGTCATTTTATCACAGCAAGTCTTTACATTCCACTTTCCAACTTTCAAGTTTTAGATATTCACCGCCTATCACTAGCTAAGCTCCACCCACACTTCACCCTACTGGGATCAATCGATCCCCGAACTAACTGACTATCAATTTCCGGAAAAATTTATACAGGTAAACTGTTGAATATTTTGAAATTAATTGGACTCGGCGCTGTTGCTGCCTATGGCTTTTAGCTTCAAAATCTTCGACAGAATGTTTATTAAACAGTAAAGACATACAATTCGTACAACAGAGCAAATCGAGTCATTCCTGCTGTAATTGATTATGATGTTATCCTACATGTCACGTAGTTGGTTAGTGACGTCACATAGTTGATTATGATGTCATATGATGGATGGATAAACTGGAAAGGTCCAACAGATAAGAAAGAATAGCACATCATGGCGGGTGTTGAGACCTGTTGCTTTTCAGCATATCACACATTCTATGTGGCTGCGTTACTAAAGGCTTTCTTAATATAGTATAAACCGTTGAGGAATCAAATGTCTATTGAAAAGACATAACATTCTTCTAAGTCTTCACTCAACCCGTCAACACTGATATCAGTCAAAAACGGCTTCTGCAGTGGTCTTGGGAAATGTCCATTTGCATACCAAAAGAAGACGATTTTTGAAAATTTACCACTGGAATGACTGGCTCGGTTATCGAGCCAGTCATTCCAGTGGTAAATTTTCAAAAATTGTCTTCTCTTGGTCAAATGGACATTTTCTATGAGAAAATTGAAATTTTCTTGAATAGATTCAAGGGTTAACACCATTAGCACTCTGATGTCAATATTCTATCTTTTTACGGTGCCAGTAGCAAAGAAACTGGTGTACATTTTAAAACAATTTTGGTGGATGATGTTGCTGTCTACGACACCACCATCTTCCACCGAATTTGTTTAAAAATGAACACCAGTTCATCTTTTAATTCAATTTGATACTTAAAAGATTTTGACATCAGCGTGGTAAGAGTTAAAGGGCTATAAGGAGACAAATAACTAAGAAATAAACTCTAGTCCAAATCATGCATCTCAATGATCATCCATCAGTGACAGACGAAGTCAGTGACACCCCGCTGCCTGGGGGGGGAAGGAATGTTCTACTGATATCGTCGCACATTGTGTCACAGGAAGCATTGCCTTCCAGTCCTATCGGAAACTGTAGATACATGGATCATGGCTCTTTCTGGGCAAAAAACTACGCTTGTTAATGATCTGACCTGTGTATCACTGATGCTGTACAACAGCTGAACAGCTCCGAAGGCAGTTCTAGATAAGCTTGATGCCTGAAACCGCATGCGCCTTCGTACTATAACCCAACATAGCTGGTCGGACCATATAATTTCCAACTTCGCGATATACACTTTGTGCAATACATTCCTACTGTCAGTGAAGGTGGCCCGCCAAAGATTGTCTATGTTTGACCAAGTTCTGCGAATGCCACAAGAAACATGTGCACAGAAAGGCTTGGAATTTGCTGTACTCGGTGCCAAAATCCACAAAACTGCACAAACCTAAGCGTGCTACATACCGGTCTAAAAGAATCCGGACTGGGTACTCTGATAACTGAGGAAGCTAAAGATTTTGGCTGACCACAAGACAGTGGTCGAAGGAGAAGATGGACAGATTACAGCTGTGGGATGTTTTCAAACTACTGCAGCCTCAGAATACAGCATATCATTATGCATCTCAATTTCGAGGTGACTATACCAGGAAGCCATTGTCAATAAACCTTTCCAAGTTTATCCATCCATCATATGATGTCATATGACATCATAACCAGCTATGTGACATCATGTGCATGATGACATCATAATCATCACGTCATGAATGACTCGATATAGCCTGTCTTTAATGCTTAATAGTCCGACACGTTGTACGAATTGTATGTCTTTACCATTTAATAAACATTCTGTTGAATATTTTGAAACTAATTTGACTGGGTGCTGTAGCGGTTTCAAAATATTCAACAGCTTACTTGAGTGTATAGTTTTCTGGAAATTGATACTCAGGGAGTTCAGCGATCGATCGATCGATCCCAACATGAGCGAGGTGTTGGTGGAGCTTACCTAGAGGTGGCCGGTGCATATCTAAAACTGGAAAGGTTCATTGGTCAAGTGGCTTTGGAGATGTTTAAACGTGTTTCTAAAAATAGCGCAAAATCCAAGATGACCACTGCCCAAATGAGCCAATCAGCTTTATTTAAATAGCTTGGTCAATCAATTTGATTTGATTTGAAGGTGACAAATTTGTATTAATATACACAAAACTCCATATTTTCGCTGACAGAATCCATCAACTTACAAAAGCTCAATTTTGATTGGCTGATGGCTGCCATGTTTTTACACGTATAAACTTCTCTTAGTCCCTAATTATATTTGAATAAATATGACCCGATCCCTTCAGCCGTGCATGAGAAGTTGTTTTTGCGAAGACTACATCATCCAATATGGCTGCCAGACAAATCAACCAATCAGGTTCTCTTGAACCAACTTGGTTCAGCTCTAGCTTCAAATGAATCAAAGATGTTTTTGGCCAGATGAGCTAAGAATTGGCAGTGTGTCTCTGTTTGTCCGTGAAACATTATATAGGTTTAATCGAGTTTGCCAGTGTGATATAGAAGCTTAGCTCTTCAATATTTTAAACTAATTTAGCTAGAAGCTGTTGCTTCCATAGACTACAACAAATTCCAGTCAAATTAGCTTAAAAATCATCAACATGGCAGTTATTAGATCATAAAGAATTTTTTGTGTCTGAGCCTGGTTCTGAGGTCACATGTGAGAAACTAATGCGGAGATGCAAACAAGCCAAAATAAATGTGATCCACATGTGCCAATGATTGTGCTATGAAGGAGAGCAATCATAGATTTTAACACTTGAATGACTGGCTCAGTTATAAAACCAGTCATTCAAGTGGTAAACCTTCAAAAATAGTCTTCTTTTCCCCACTGTAAATGGACATTCCTCGAGACGACTACAGAGGCTGGTTTTGGCCAGCGTGACAATACACCTTTCCCACATTGATGATTTACGCCAGGATTGCCATAAATCAATGTTCAGAGCACAACTGCTGGCTTGGGTAACGCCGCCAACAAGCAGCTGACCTGCATTGAGTTACTATTGCACTAAAACATAATGCAATTTAAACCATTCCTATGATAAACAAAAATCACTATAATTATTTAAGTCATACATCATTGGAAAGCAATGCATTTTATTAAATATTTTTGTAAAATTGTCACTGAGTTATTTGCATATATAAAATACACCATTATACCTAGCTTCATTAAATTCAAATTTACAATCAACGTATTTAAAATTTTACAAAACTATAAAAACTCATACAGAAATGTATAGAAAACCTTCCAATTATGTATGACTTCAATAATATTATGAACTTAGTTCTTTATATACACTGCTTAAAGCGCGTTGTATTTGATTCTAATAGCAAAGTAATGCTGTTTGCGCATTGGCTATTACATTTACCAGCTAGAAGTGGTATGCGCAATGCATTCTGGGAAGGTATTTTCCCAAAACACGCAAATGTGGGAAATGTCTATTAGGAGGTTAGTCATATCAGTGAAGTGTTTTTAAAGATCCACATTCCCCATTACAATTACTGGCTAGATCCGTAGATTAGAAGAGTTATCTCCTTCAGAGCATATGAGCAGTACTGTACTTACGTTTTCCGCTTGTTGAATGAGACTCTGCTCACGGGATAAGCAGTTCTTCACTTCACGGACAAAGTTTAAAGGCTGGTTCCCATACAACTCCTATAAAGACGCAACCAGAGCACAAGTTAGTCGCACATAATTGAGGAATCCAGTTTCTCAGTCAATCATATGACATCATAACTAACCACATCGTATGTAGGCTGACGTCATAATCAATTATGATAACATGATTTAGTCTGTCATTAAAAGCTTAATAATCCATCATGTTGTACCAATTGTATGTCTTTACTATTTAATAAACATTCTGTTGAATATTTTGAAACTAATTTGACTGGGTGTTGTTGCTGCCTATGGCAACAACAGCCCCCAGTCAAATTAGTTTCAAAGTATTCAACAACTTACCAGTGTATGACTAAGTTTTCTGGAAATTGAGATTTGGAGAGTGCAGGGATCGATTGATTCCATCACGGGCAAAGCTATAGAGAATACAGATATAGCAACATAGATATATGAAAACTATAAGAAAATTCAATATTTTCTGCTAAAGGTTTGAGAAAAGTATGGAAAATTGAAATATTTCTAAGGAAACTAGCTAATTTGAATTGGATTATTGAAGCTGATAATTCAACAGCATAAGGGTTAAGCTAATAATTAGGACACCTTATAGTAATCACCGTGCCTGTCCGTCTGTCTGTCTGTCTGTCTATCCATCCATCCACAATATCTCATAAACAGCATATCATACAGAACTGCTTCAGATATTTTAATGAAACTTTGTTTGCCTCAGTTATGATATGCAGATGTGCCTTTTGAAGGATTCACCTTTATAGGTTCAAGCTTTTCAGTGAAAATTGGCTTTTTAATGGGAAAAAAGTCATGATTTTTGTCAATATTCTCATAAACGGCATATCATAAGGAATTGCTTAAATTAATTTAATGAAACATAGCAGGTAGCTACTTTATGATGGGCAGAGGTGCCTTTTGGACGATTCACCTTTATAGGTCCAAGATTTTGGGTGAAAATGGGATTTTTTAATGCAAAAACATACAACTTTTGTCAATTTCCTAGTTTAAAAAACACGAGGCCCAAGGGCCTGTGGCTCTCACCTCGATCATTAGCATTTGAACCATTTGCATTCAAATAGCCATGGAGAATTTTTGGATATTTGGAAATTCCAGATAGCCACCGAAAGAATTGACCAATCAAAATTCTGTATATATATTCTTAAGCCTACCGACATAAGATCCGTCCAGCTGAGTTTGATTGAAATCTGCCAAGCGGTTAATGAGGTGTAGACTTTTAACTGATTTACCAAAACTTTTTGAAAATCCAAGATGGCCACCCAAAAATTGACCAATCAAAATTCTGAATAGATGTTTAGAGCCTACTACCATACAATAAGAATCCATCTAGCCAAATTTGGTTGAAATATATCAAGAAGCAAAGGAGGAGTAGCATTTTGACCATTTCCGGTAGATTTTTCATAAAATCAAAATTGATCCATCAAAATTCTGAATAGAAGTTCTAGAGCTTACCACCATAGAAGCCATTGAGCCAAATTTGGTTGAAATATGTCAAGCAGCTATGGAGGAGTAGCATTTTGACCATTTCCGGCAGATTTTTCATAAAATCTAAGATTTTCACCAAAAATATTGATCAATCAAAATTCTGAATAGATGTTCTAGAGATTACCACCATCAAATCCATCTAGTCAAATTTGGTTGAAATATATCAAGCAGCTAAGAAGGAGTACATTTTGACCATTTCCAGTAGATTTTTCATAAAATCTAAGATTTTCAACCAAAATATTGATCAATCAAAATTCTGAAAAAAAACCTCTGGAGGGTACCACCATAGGATCCTTTCAGCCAAACTTGGTTGAAATCGGTCAAACCGTTAAGAAGAAGCGATTTGATGTTGCTACATTTCTACAGCCTATGATGGCTGTCATGATTTACTTTTCAACCAATCAGAAAAAGTCTAGCGTGCCTGCCTTGGGATATAGCTCAGTCATAGAGGCGCCAGCGATAGTTTGACAGTGTCGTATAAAAGCAATCATACAGATACGCAGTTGAATTTTTTGAAACTAATTTGACTGGAAGTTGTTGCTGCCAGCAACAACTTCCTGTGAAATTAGTTTCAAAATAGTCAATGAGATTAGTATTACATAATAAAGAGTGTAATACATTGGCACCTACATGACATCATACACTATCGCTTGAGGAGACAAAATGGTGGCATCACTGTTCAACATTTACGTGATATTACAAAGCAGATAATTGTGATACAGAAACGGGAATGTGACAGGATATGAATGGTCTGGAATCTATAAACCATAATCTATAGGTGCAGTATAACATTTGAGATGAGATTAGCATCGCTTTAATTTATTGTGTGTTTTACAAATAGCCTTATATGACTGAGATAAAGCTGTCTTGTGTGAAGGTGTACATTTCCTGTACTTTCAAGTGAGTACTGATATGCTAATCGCATGTGGTGTGGAGAGATCAGTCGGCTATTCTATTCTTTCCATTCATTGACAATATCTGCTGAATTGTAATGCTTTAGAAATCCTCTTTATGTGTAGTGTTGGCTTTAAATTTTGGAGAAGTTATTTATTTTGAAAACAATTAGTACTATTCTGTGTTCACAACACATCTCAGGGATATTGCTTACAAAATATACAGGTCTCATATTTTGCTCATTGAAATATATACATGAGGTCCTGTGAGTTGAAATGGTAATTTCTGGCCAGCTAATATATATTAATAACAAATTATATCACTAATTTATATACATGTAGGCCTACCCAGGGTTTGTGCCTCTAGACATTTTGAAAAATCAGATGCCTTGATAGGAGACTAGGAAACAGTTGCACTGATCATCAGGGTCACAATCCAGGCCAAAGATAAATCTAGAATTTTTTCAGTAGGGCCACATAGTGAAAATAACCTCGCCATTATTTCGAACAATTTTACCAAAGTAAGAATTCTTAGGAAAAAAGAATATTATATGTCCTGAGAAGCTATTTCTTGCATTCTGAGAAATAAAATTATGTGGAAATTATCTGGACAAGGAATGTTTCCCCTAAATCATTTTCCAAAAATTTGTTCAGGGGTGGTGGGGTGGGGTGGGTGCGGGTGGGGAAATCTGTCACCATTCCCCAGCCCTATAAATATGCCACTGCGACAACTCAATTTACCCACTGTGTTCTTTTGTATCATTTAATTCCACTGATAGATTAAGAAATTTGGTAAATTATGTACGTCTACTCTGGAGGAGTGCCTAGAATTAAGAGCCAGAATCTGAATTCCCTACGTTTATAAGCTATTTCCTGTCTTTCAAGTTCTGGTAAAGGGGAATATTTTATTTGGGAAGTGGGGGTGGGGGGGGCATTGCAGTTGTAAAAGGGGTGTGGTCACTGTGGTTGCTTACCATTTAATGGCTAAATTTGGTCAAGAATATCAAATATCAAATATTTGCTTATTATTCATTTGCAGGCCAAGAAGACTATTTTTGAAAATTTACTACTAGAATGGCTGGCTCAGTTACTGAGCCAGTCATTCCAGTGGTAAATTTTCAAAAATAGTCTCTTCTCTTAGCCTTCAAATGGATATTCATAAAGACCTTCGTGATGAAAGGGTTAATACAACAAGCAAATTAGTTTAATTAATTAATGGGTGTTTACATTCCTGCTAAAATAAATATCCGAATCTAACACCACCAACCCCCCCCCCCCACCCACCAACCCTAGTGGGAGAGCTGAGAGGTATGTTGAGTGTTTTCTAACCAGTGAGCAAATAATAATTGATAGATTGTGTTAGTATTATACTAGGTCATCAATTACTAGTACCCTGCTGGTGTAGGCACTAGGCATTTAAATAGACATGATGGATGATTTTTTGAAAATCCAAGATGGGCACCACAAAATTGACCAATCAAGACTCTCGTTTAATATGTTGAAGCCTACCGTCATAGGATCATTCCACCCAAGTTTTGTTGAAATCGGGTTTTTGATTGAAGGAGTACCCTTTTTAAATGGTTCCGGAAAACTTTCAGAAAATCAGATTGCTGCCAAAACATTGACCTATCAAAATTCTGAATAGAATTTCTAGAGGCTACGACAACAGGATCCATCCAGCCAAAGTTGGTTGAAATTCCCCAAGCGATTAATGAGGAGTAGCATTTCCAAAGCATACTAGGCTAGCATTCTTCCATCCAAGTTTGATTGAAATTGGCCCTGTGGTTATCGAGTAGGCTTTCCAGAAATTTTCAGAAAATCCAAGCTGGCTGCCGGAAAAATTGACCAATCAAAATTCTGTATAGAGATTTTGAAACCTACCAATCTAGTATCCTTTCAGCCAAGTCTGGTTGAAATTGCTCAAGCAGTTAATGAGAAGTTGCGTTTTAAAGGACTTCTCGCCATTTTTTGGAAAATTCAAGATGGCCGCCATAAAAATTGACCAATCAAAATTGTGTATACATGTTCTGAAGGATACCACGGTAGAGGTCCTTCATCCAAGATTCATTGAAATTGGCCCAGTGGTTAGCGAGTAGGCTTTTAAGTGATTTCCAGAAACTTTCAGAAAATCCAAGATGGGCGCCGGAAAAATTGACCAATAAAAAATTTGTATACAAGTTCTGAAACATACCAGCGAACTATCCTCCCAGCTAAGCCTGGTTGAAATTGTTCAAGCAGTCAATGAGTAGCGTTTTAAATGATTTCCCACCATTTTTCGGAAATTTCAAGATGGGCACTGAAAAAATGGACCAATCAAAATTCTATATACATGTTCTGAAGCCTACCCCCATAGGGACCTTCCCGCCAAATTAGGTTGAAATCCGCCAAACGGTTAATGAGGAGTAGCGTTTTTAAGCACAAGTTGACGGACGGACGACAGATGGTCGCCATTCTGGCCAGGTGAGCTAAAAATGCTATATTTTGATTGATAAATGAAAGACATGTTTTTTTGACATATCAACCTTCCATGGACAATTTTAATGGCGCTTCGGTCCTAATCATATCTGTCAAATTTCGGCCTGATCCGTTCGGCGGTCCTGAAGAAGTCGTTTTCGTGAAAATTATGTCATCCAAGATGGCCGCTTAACCGTTTGGCAAATCAAGTTCCCTCGAACAAACTTGGTTTAGCTCTTGCCCTAGATCATATTTCATGAGGTTTGCATCGATCCCACAAGCGGTTTCGGAGATTTTTAGACGTTTCTAAGAGCCCGCCAAATCCAAGATGGTCGCTGTCCAAATTGGCTGATCATCTGCCTTTGAACAAACTCGTCTTCCTATTCCCTAAGGATGCTTGCTGTCAAATATACTTGAAATCGGCCCAGTGGTTCTCGAGAACACATTTTATATTTCCCATTGCTTAGTTAATTTTGATTGGCCCACAGCGGCCATGTTTTTTGACGGATCAATTTCCCATGACCAAATTAAATGATCCTTAGTCCTTAATCATATCTCTCAAATTTTGGCCTGATTCCTTCAGCGGTTCCGGAGAAGTCGTTTTCACAAAAACTAGGTCGTCCAAGATGGCCACCGAACCATTTTTTCAATCAAGTTCTCTTGAACAAACTTGGATTACCTCTTGCCCTAGATGATGTTTCTTGAGTCTTGGATCGATTCCCCAAGCAGTTTCGGAGAGAAAGAATTTTAGACGTTTCTAAAGATTGGTCAAAATCCAAGATGGCCACCGGCCAAATTGGCTGGCCAGCTTCATTTGAATAAACTCCATGCCCTAAGGATGCTTTGTGGAAAATATAATTGAAATGG
The DNA here is from genome assembly GCA_034401795.1 of Chaetoderma sp. LZ-2023a. NCBI lineage: Eukaryota > Metazoa > Mollusca > Caudofoveata > Chaetodermatida > Chaetodermatidae > Chaetoderma > Chaetoderma sp. LZ-2023a. The sequence continues at coordinate 34,223,464 of CM067364.1, read as the reverse complement.
GACCAGTGGTTCTTGAGAAGACATTTTACATTTCCTATTGCCTTAATATGGGAGTTTTTGGCGGGAAAATGATTCAAGATGGCCACTAAAGCATTTATCCGACAATTTCAAAAATGGCAAATTTGAGATCACAATACCCAAAAACATATATAAAACTAATATCGGCCTCAAAACCCATCAAATAAAAAAATCCAATATGGCCGCCCAACGCATTACATATTGGTTGGCACACGGCGGCCATGTTTTTTGACGGATCAATTTCACTTTAACAACTTTAATCGCCCCTAGTCCCTAATCATATCTCCCAAATTTCTGCCTGATCTCTTCAGTGGTTATAGAGAAGAATTTGTTTTCACGGAAACTAGGCCGTCCAAGATGGCCTCCGAACCATTTGGTCAATCAAGTTCTCTTGACCAAACTTGGCTTACTTCTTGCCCTAGATAATGTTTCATGAGTTTTGAATTGATTCTTCAAGCGGTTTCAGAGATTTTTAAAGACATTTCTGAAATCGGCCGAAATCCAAGATAGCCGCCGGCCAAATTATCCGATCAGCTTTGTTTGAACAAACTTGGATCTCTATAGTGTAAGGACGCTTCCTGGCAAATATAATTGAAATCAGCCCAGTGATTCTTGAGAAAACGTTGACAGACAGACAGACAGACAGACAGACAGAGACAGACAGACAGAGGGAAGGGGATGAATGGATGACGGATGGTCACCACGGCATAAGCTCACTTTCCCATTCTGGCCAGGTGAGCTAATAAAGAAAGATGCCTATACATCTGCTTGTTCCTTTAATGCTTAAATGTTTTTTCTCATAGAACAAGTGAAAAGTGTAACCAAACAGCAGCCGGATCGAATTTTGAGATTGTCTCAACTTACATTTCATTTGAACTGTGAGTTTGAACCAATTTTCATTATTCGATTGTGGTGCTCCTTACATAGGAGGAATATTCCTCTTTCGTTTGTTTACCGGTCATTTTTGTGAAATGACATTATTTGCAGTTCGACAGACTTAATATAGATGGATTTTTTTTTAGTGCTTATCAGATGCACGCATTTACTTTGATAGATTTTTATTGGAATGTGTTCACTTGAGGAATGGTTATCAAAGACTATTCATAGAAGAACGTGAATTTTAGACGGTGTGGCTTTTGTTAGGTTCCAGATTTGCATATCAAGTAATAGCGAGCCTGACACGTTAACCACTCGATTCTGATGCCCGTTTTTTAGATTCTCGTCATACGGTTGGTGTCTTGGAATTTGTTTGATTTTCTTTGAATGATTATGCTAGAAGTTGGTGCAGATGCGCAGTGCAACAGTTTCCGGTAGTTATTCAATGAATTTCTTGCATATTCTCAGACCAATGCTTTCTGATCTGTGTGTCGAAACGGAATTCAGAGTGGAGTGACTACATGTCAATTTTGGAGTAACACTCTGACTAGATTGTGAGTTTTACGTTAGCATGATTCCAAATCCGAATATAAACTGCTACTTTGGCAATTGCAGTTTGTCTGACGTTGACGTTTCCAAATATTAGCATTCTCTCTCGCTGGCTGTTGTGCAAGTATGGCAGTGTGTTGCTTTCTAAGTTTTAATTACGTAAAATGTTAGTGGGCTCGGATTCTGTATGGCCAGCTGATTATTTGGTAGATGTGGCTGTATTTTGCACGGCAGTAAGTTGCTGTATTGCCACTTAATTTGAAAGCACTTTTGCTGGCTAGAACCGAGTGCCAAATGTATGCACAAGACCTATTTTCTGGTCACAGATTTGATTTTTAACTTATTTGTGATAGTTATAGTTTGCATACTGCACAGTCGGAGAAAGGGAATGCTCAATGTCATGGCCCAAGTAGGCAGGTTTCATTGCTGTAATAGCAGGTAACCCCCATCAGACCCCCCTTGTGGGTTGGTCTGTAGTTTTATTAACCATTATAAAACATACTTACCATTCAATCACTACTTGCTAAATCAATTACTCTGCATTTAGCCACCAGATTAAGATTTTTATGCTTGCTTACATACCCTCATATGCCTATTCAATATCAATATACCCTCAACCAGGCTACTAGTAGGGTACACCCCCAGTATATTCCCTGATAGAGACTGGCACCAGTCTGTACTCACTCTATGGTGACACCTGTCACTAAGCATGTCCGCGCATGCGCAATGGAGCCCAAATAGGAAACATATTCACTTTTCTAAATTTAAGTGCCAAATAGTATAAACAAATTCTCAAATCCTTCCCACATGGGGTGGCTGAGGCCGGGGCATAGTGATTGAACGGTAAGTATGTTTTATAGTGGTTAATAAAACTACAGACCAACCCACAAGGGGGGGGGGGGGGGGGGTGTCTGTTGGGGGTTGTTATTACACCACAAAAACATCTTTACCGTACAATTAATAACTGTGCATTTATTATATATCAACTCTATGGGCACATTGTTTATCAGACTGGCTCATGCTCTAAGGCCAGCTGCATGTCAATTAAGAACTGGACTGTTGCTGGGAATCTCAAGTTACAGCAGTGATGCCTGTGCCTATATTTAGTTAGTCTTCTATTAGCCATGAGAAATATTAGATGTGTTTGAGAATACAGTCAGTAAAACTAGATTAACATTTGTTTCATAATTAATTAAGATGATTTATCATCAATCACTACTTGCTAAGCCCGTAGATTTGGTCAGTGCCCCGCTTAAAAACCCTTGGTGGGTGGAGATTTGAGAATAATTAAACAAGGATAAAAATTAAACAACTCATATCCAAATGTTAATAAATTAACATAATAGTGCATCCATAACAAATCACACACTGATTATCAAACAAGGAAAATTGTCAACTCAATGAAATAAACGAAACAAGAGAATATTCTCACCGTATCTGACAGACATACAGACTAACGAAATTGGTGAGATGTGCTTGGTAAATGGTCCTTGGCTTGTTTTGTTAAAATCATTTTATTTCTTTAAAAAAGGAGGCCGCTGGGCTTTGATCCTTTAAATAGAAAGAGGTAAAAGTCGATTCAGATTTCCAATCTGCGACTTGCATGACGTCATCCAATGATGAACCGGCGGAAAAAGTGAAGGAGGAAGCCATACCAAGAAGTTTGAGAGCCTTGACATGGGCTAAATTGATCTCACCTGGGGTGGCAATCTCATAGCATAATTTTATGGTCTCACAGATCCATCTGGCAACTGTGGCCTTAGAAACTGGTCTAGCCCCCTCCTCCGCATACAGAACCCATAAATGCGAAGAATCGGATCTTTTAAAATTGGTACAACATTTATAGACTTTTAAGGCCCTGACAGGACACCAGAATCTGTCCGACGGCGAAAAAAACGATAAAGATTTAAGAATAATAGGTTTGACCAAGTAACGGTTAGACTGGGTCTTCGATAAAAAATCCCTTCTGGGATATAAAACTAGACCGTCCCCAAAATTGATAAATCTGTCTTTTTCTGTGGAAAGAGCATGAATTTCGGATCTTCTAGCTGAAGAGGTAGTAACAAGGAAAAGAGCCTTAAGAGTCAATAGTTTGAGACTGATAGATCCAATTGGCTCAAAATGGTGACCTGCCAAAACTTGAAGAAACAAGGCCAAATTTCAGGAAGACAAAGGCGTAGCCACTGGAGGACGAATATTGCCCAATCCTCTAATATAACCATTAAGAATCTTCAAATCCTTGATATCAGCATTCAGAAGACAAGTAAGAGAAGAAGCCAAAGAAATATATAACCCCTAACGGTGATAGCTGATAAATGAAATGAATCGAATAGATACAATTAAAAATCTAACACCTAGGAAATAGAAACGGAATTAGGCAAGAAACCATGTTTTAAACACCTTTCTCCAAAGATTTACTAGTCGACCTTTGTACAAATTTGATAGGTCGACTCCCTCCTGGAAGAGACAACGATTTCCTGAGATCTTGAGGAAAAGTTGATCTCAGAGACTATCTTCAGAACCATTAGAATCAGGAATATTGGAAGGAACATGAAATCAAATCTTTGAATGGAAAAAAAAGAATCATAGAAGTATAGCCGTACGTATTAAAATGCTGAAGACGTCATAAATACACATTTATGATGAAATAAAGCAAAAAACACACTTCTGGGTTGAATCACGTGCACTGATGACGATTGACAGCTACCGGAAGTAGGAAAACGACAAACTTTAAAAAATTTACTAGTTGAGAGAACTGACGCCGAGATGTAAGGAAAGAACAAGCTTTGAAGTAAAAGGATAAAACTAGAAGCGAGCCAAAAAGATGAAAAATAATAGAGAAAAAGTAAGAAAAATGCTGAAAAAACAGAGGCGATATGAAACCAGGGCAAAATGACTCGCCGAAACCATGATGACGGAGAAGAAAACTTGGCTTTTATTCCTTCTTCCTTTTCCCTTTTTGGGTTATATCTCCTTTCTTAGTGTCTTTTTATTCTTGTGGACAATTCTTGGTGCCATTCTCTTCCCTATGTATCCTCTTCTGATTCTATTTTCTTTCAGTGAATGTCAGATTTAGAATAAGAATTACGCTAGAATCAGGGCAACAAATTAACTCCCTTTGGTTACAATAAATATGTCAACCTGCCGACATAAGAGGAAAAAAGAGCGAGAGAAAAGGCTGAATGGCCCGAAGACAACTGGTCATCCTAAGTTGGATGAAAGGACAAATTACGTATCTAGAGATAATGCATAGAATAGACTGACTTATCAGCTGAGTGAGACCATTCGAAATTAAGCAATGATATGCGCATATGGAATAAGCTGCAACAAAAAACCCATATGGCAATCAGTCAGAAGAGTCTTTAATTACATTGAAATATTGTCACTGATAAAAGAATAAATGCTGAATATCTATTTAATTTCAAGAGTCTTCAAGACTGGCAAATGTCTCGGTATGAATATTTTCAGCCATTAAACATTCCGATTTTTAAAAACAATTACGGAAATAAGACTAACTCTTAGGCAAGATGATGACTAGATCCTAGGAAACATGTAAACCGGACCTGAATAACAAGCCTGGAACCCCAGGAAGTTCTCTATCACCGGAAATCCCAAACAGGAAGACTGGACCGGAAGTTAATCCTGGAACACCAGAAAGATCCATGATAACCAGAAATTACCGTATCCCCGGATGTACAAAATCCGGAAGTGGACAAATTTTTGAACTGGAAATACATGAATTGGAAGCAGAATAGGAAACGGAAATGTGCAAACCAGAGGTAGACAACCGGAAACTGAACAGGATCCTACAGCCCCGGATGTACAGTAAAAAACCAGAAGTAGCATAGGAACCGGAACTACGCAAACCGGATGAAGAAAACCGGAGGCAGAAGAGGAAGGACCGGAAACGGAAACCGGAAGTAGCCCAGGGTCTTGCCGACCCAAATCTACCAAGCAAGTGATTGTCAAACCGGAAGCTATTTTTTCTTTTTTTTACTAAGAAAGGAACAGGCGATCTCTTAAGGTGTCTGGCTATCGGAATCACAGAAAATTTAACTTTGGCATAGGCAGCTGAATCGGGGACTTACGTTGCCGACACCACTGCTTGAGGGTAATGCCCCTCCTCAAGGCTTAGGTGGGTTTTGACCAGTGACTTACACGAAACCACCTTTATGGCCTTATCCTTAGTCTTTGGGTTTCAGTTTCGGGGACTGAACCTCTAGTCTGGACGTGAGGGAAATCGGTTTCCCCTATTTGCGGGCGTGCCCGCTAACCTTCCGGTTATCGTCCAACTTGGATGACTCTTCCTGACCGCGCGAATGGCTGTCGAAATCCCGATAGCCATGGTATTAAAACATGTAGATATAAGTGAATATAATGGATAAATAATTGAAGGATTTCAAATGATGATGACTTTAGGCATGATTGACTACCACGAAAATGGTTTACTACCACGAAAACGGTAAAACAGTCATAAAAGAGTAATAACACCACGAAATACTCAATAAACATAAATTAGGGAGGATGGGCTTCATGTTAGACATAATCCTGAAGAAGAACTCTCAAAAACCTAAGCTGAACACAGCGCAAAGTATAAAAAAAACTTAAGCTGGAATATTGGCATACTGTACTGCTTGCAGAACATTTGAAAAGTGAATTTGTTTCCTATTTGGGCTCCATTGTGCATGCACGCACATGCTTAGTGACAGGTGTCACCATGGAGTGAGTACAGACTGGTGCCAGTCTCTATCAGGGCATATGCTGGGGGTGTACCCTATCAGTAGCCTGGTTGAGGGTATATTGAAATGGAATAGGCATATGGGGGTATGTAAGCAAGCATAAAAATCTTATTCTGGTGGCTAAATGCAGAGTAGTTGATTTAGCAAGTAGTGATTGAACGGTATAGATGTTTTTGTGGTGTAATAACATTAGTTTTTGACATTTCTGCCTTCTTGTACTAAATTGTTATCATGTCTTAAACCTGTATTTTTAAGCAGCTTGTTCTAAACCATTATTTCATTCCATGTTCATACATGCTCGCATAATTAGTCCTTGTGGCTATGGGCTACGTTCATGGAACCAGATATGTCTCATTTTCTGCTGTCAGCCACATTGTCACGTGATCCACTCAATTTCAAAGGTAACTACCCTTTTACGGCCAGCCACCACCTTGAGTATTTAATCATTATTGTATAAAATCCAGTAAGAGTATATCTTTCAGTAGACTGTATTGGATAGTCATGCATTTCGCCAGTAACATTTGATTACGGGATGCATTATGTTAAAATTGTCCAGTAGTAAATGAATTGAAATGCATTGTGTTAAAATCAGCATTTGGAGCTAAAAATACAAGTCACGCTTCCAGATTTAGAAATTAGAGAAACCAAAACTTCTTCAGGTTACGAATATTCCACCACTTTGATGCGCAACCAATTATTGTCCAGTTTAAGAAGATTACATTCAGGTAGGCACACTTCAACAGTACACGTACAGAACCGATAATTGTTATTACCGAATATACGACACTAGGAGTTTATCTGATTGTCAATTAAGATGACATTAATTGAATATTTCAAATCTGTTTGTTAAAGGGGCATTCCTCTCCCTCTTGACAACAGCTTCAGTACTAAAATGTCATAGTCTAGAGATTTCTATTAAAGTCAGTTGGCCGTACACTTTTTAGGCTATAGCTAGGATAGGTGAACCAGATTTATTAGATAGCAGACTAGGGTGCTTATCAGTTCTGTCTTGGCTCTTTCTGATTAATTGAGTGGGTACTTTAAAATTAGTTTCAAATTGCCACAAATTTGGCTCTAGGTATCAGCACCCTTTGGATGCTCAAAACTTAGTCCGGTATCACATTAACCCAGGCCCCAAGGGAAAGCTTGTCCATCTTAGCAGGGAATGTGAAAGTAAAGCAGCAGAGTATAAACTCTTTCTTGTGATGAATGTTGGCTAAATGTGTTTTCAAGAACACATTTGAACAATTTTCCTCGCCATGAAGGGTTTACGATTAAGTTATAGGTCTGCTTTATTTGTCCAGGCTATTTCAATAGAGAGTTTGCGCTCCTATAACCTAAGAAGTTAGCCTCAGGACAGTCTAAAAATCAATATTTACTTGATCGCATTTAGCTAAACTTGATCTCCTTAGTCTGTGGTTTCTCTAGAATTTAAGTCTCTTTTGCATCCTTATCCTCATTCTTATTATGTTTGAATAGCTTTGCAGGCAAATTAATCTTCTGCTGATTCACCTCATGGTTCATCAGCGGCTCATGATTGCTTTCCGTGTCAGGTTGTTCTAGTCAATTTGTAGAGTTAGTTTTCCTTTTCAATTATTAGATTTCAGGACAGTAGTTTGTTGTCAGTGGTTTCCAATTGGTACTTGTTGTCAGATTGCATTCATACTTGGTACTTGTATACCGGTCAACATTGCTGAGCACAGTCCTTTCATTATCTGTTCTTGAACATTGTCAGAGTACTTTCTATTTGGTAGTCGTTGCCGGATTGTACTCGCGGTATTCTGTTACCAGATAGTGTCAACACTGTTACCCCATTAGTATTTGTAGTTATATCAAAGCCGGATAGAATTTAAATTGGAGTATTGTTGCCAGACAGTGTGCTCAATCGCTATCACTACAGTATTTAATCTGTGCACCATATACTTGCCAGATTGTTATTATTAGTTTCTACCTTACCTATTGTTTATAATAAGTGACATTTATTTATAACATTCAACTTTAATGCCAATCACTTAGTCAGTTTCAATTGACCTTTTTAAAAGTGATTTTCGAGATAGTCATTAAACTTTTCTGGAACACAGTAGGTTAATTTGACCTTTGAGCCGTTAGCTAGCTATTAGTTCATTAGGTTTTTCCGTTTGTTGGTATTTGAACTGTTGTTCTGTCCGATTGCAAATTAAGTTGCAAGGCTGGCCAACAACTTTTCAACTAATAACATTTTGGCTTAAGATCTATTTTTCTTAGCAGGCTCGGGCTTTTCTTGTAGAACCTTTATACTGCATCACACTTCCCTTAATAATTTGATTCTTCTTTAGAACTTAGCAGATCAGGCACAGCCTTAGATAACACATCAGGATTTTAGTGTCAACCCTTCCTATTGCATTTATAACACCCTCTACATCGCACTGCCTTTGCACTAACATCACATCTGCACACTTTACTCCTCAAGATGTCCAACAGTCATCTGACCCTATTTAAATTATGAACATTTCATCTTAATGCACTCAGTGGATCTTTCATGCGAGTCAATTGTTTGAGACGTTCATGGATTGCAGGGAGATGGAGTCTTCTGTGTATAAAGAAGGGTTTAAACTAGGTGAACGACGCAGATGATGCAGCTATCCGGCGACACCAGCGAACTTCAGATGCAGATCACTAGCAGGGTGGTGGGCAGAAAGGCATGTGGGGAAATTCTTACCCAGTAACCCATAATTAGTCACCTTTTCCTGTCCTGTTCCTGGTTTTAGTAGCATCCGTTTTGGCCTGTTAAATCCCTATTTCATTACAATAATTTTGATAAATTACCACTGGAATGTCTGGCTAGGTTATCTAGCCAGTCATTCCAATGCTAAGTTTTCAACAGTAGTCAAATGGTCATTTCTCAAGAACCTTTCTGACTCCATCTTGAGTGTCCAAGCATTAAGATTGATAAAAAAAAACATGCTCTTTTCTGGTCAATGTCAAGTCAAAGTACTGATTTAAAAAGAAAATATCAACACAAAATCTTAAATAATTCTGAATAAATATTTAACCCTTACCACTCTGATGTTAGAATTTTAAATTTTCAAATTAAATTAAAAGATGAACTGGTGTACAGTTTTCAACAAATTTGGTGGAAGATGGTGCTGTCGAAGACTGGTAAGGGTTAAATATTTATTCAGAATTATTTAAGATTTTGTGTTGATATTTTCTTTTTAAATCAGTACTTTGACTTGACATTGACCAGAAAAGAGCATGTTTTTTTTTATCAATCTTAATGCTTGGACACTCAAGATGGAGTCAGAAAGGTTCTTGAGAAATGACCATTTGACTACTGTTGAAAACTTAGCATTGGAATGACTGGCTAGATAACCTAGCCAGACATTCCAGTGGTAATTTATCAAAATTATTGTAATGAAATAGGGATTTAACAGGCCAAAACGGATGCTACTAAAACCAGGAACAGGACAGGAAAAGGTGACTAATTATGGGTTACTGGGTAAGAATTTCCCCACATGCCTTTCTGCCCACCACCCTGCTAGTGATCTGCATCTGAAGTTCGCTGGTGTCGCCGGATAGCTGCATCATCTGCGTCGTTCACCTAGTTTAAACCCTTCTTTATACACAGAAGACTCCATCTCCCTGCAATCCATGAACGTCTCAAACAATTGACTCGCATGAAAGATCCACTGAGTGCATTAAGATGAAATGTTCATAATTTAAATAGGGTCAGATGACTGTTGGACATCTTGAGGAGTAAAGTGTGCAGATGTGATGTTAGTGCAAAGGCAGTGCTATTGACAGGGTAAAAGATAATATATTGACATCAGAGTGGGAAGGGTTATCAAGAAACTATCTAGGCTGAAATAAACCTGTAACATGAAAAGCTTAATCACTCCCATAAAAACTTCAGGTGGTCTACAACAAAATTTCAAAACTTAATCTTCACTTAACCCTGTCAACTTTTAACAAATCTTTGGCTCACTGAATGTCAGTTTACAGGCCAAGAAAATACCAATTTTGAAAATTCACCATTGAAATAACTGGCTCGGTTATCGATCAAGCCACTCCAGTGGTGAATTTTCTTAAATAGTTTTGTCTTGAGTTGCATATTGCTTTATTTATTTAGAAAATCAACAGCTCAATCCTACTGTACCTCACAGCAATTTCCTTAAGTTTTTAAAATTTTACCATTTTTATAATTCTTTCATCTTCAGGATCTGCACATAGCAAATATATCTGACAAATTATTTAAATCGTAAGAACCGATTAATAATTTGAAATTAATTTGAATGGAAACAGTTGCTTAATTTCAAAATATTCACTGGCTTTCTTGTATGTCTGCCTGATATTGTAGATACTTGCTTTTCACTAATCCAAATGCTAGCAGCGGATGTTTGATTTTTAACTCCGAGCCTAGCTTAGAAACTGAATGTGCATGTGTGTGTGCGCATGCGTGTGTGTGCATGCATGTGTGGGGTGTGTGCATGCATGTGTGGGGTGTGTGCATGCGTGTGTGGGGATGGGTGGTAATCGATTCAAATGAATGCGTGGGTGCGTGCGTGTGCGCATGCGCGTGCCTGTGTGGGTGTGTTTGTGGGTGTTTTAAGAGGATGATGATAAATTGTAACTGTAAATTTTCTTCTCTGTTGTTTTTATGTGCATGTCTAGACAGCTTCTATTTTAACCCTTTAATAATCAAGCAGGCCAAAACCGACAATGGACAGTGGTCTTGAAAGATATCCATTTGCGTGCCATGAGTAGACCATTTTTTAAACGCTACAAGTTGGATGGTTAACGGAGTCAGTTATTCCAGTGATAAATATTTTTTTTAATGTTTTCTCTTGGTCTCCAAATGTACATTTGCTATTAATTGATCATCAATATTCTTAACAAATCTTGACCATTAACCCTATAACCGGACAAAACTGGCATCTACAGCGGTCTCCAGGAATGTCCATTTATAGGCCAAGAGAAGACGATTTTTGAAAATTTACCATTGGAATGACTGGCTCGATAACCGAGCCAGTCATTCCAATGGTAAATTTTCAAAAAATAGTCTTCTCTTGGCCTGCCAATGGACGTTAACTGAACAGATTTTTTGACCATTAAAGGGTTGAGTTAGGTACACAAGGGTTAACTTGGCAGCACGCATCATGTCTTTCCTTCCCCCTCAAAGTTGTTCATCCATTGTCCTGGTCTCTAGCCAACTAGTTTTCTCTCACATTGCGATAGACATGGCAACTGCATGGAGTATATGATCTGGGGTTTGAATCGCTCGGAGGCAATCAGCTTTACTGTGATCAATTTAATTTAATGGCGGTGTTTGTCTGCAGGGTCCTGTCTAAAATCTAAATATCACAATTTGCTCTTTTCTACTTGGATTTATTATTGGGCCATAGACAACTCGCTAAATTTTTCTTTTCCATGTGTTGGTACTTTCCCGCTATTATAGGGACTTATAATCTGTTTGAGAGACATATTATGGCAGTTCTGTGGGCAGAAGATGCATATTTGAAGTATACTCTCTTTATGGGACACTCAGATTCACTATTTAAATATAGAACCCGTGCCACTCAGGTTCTACAATTCAATATAGAATGAGAGTATTCAACTTATCCAAGCATAAACCAATAAAAATTGATCAATCAAAATTTTCGGACCAGGTGAGCTAAAAATACATAGAATCAAAAGGATACTCTTAATTGTTTGTTTATCGCAAAAATAATTTTCCCCAAACTCATTCCTACAAGATCACAATGTATTTATCAGGGATCCTTTGCGCATTAAAGTGCTGTTAGCTTTGGATAGAAGAATGATGTGAAGTTCTATCAGTTCTCCATCTGATATAGATTGGGGTTTATTCAGGCTTGTTTCGAGAGATGACTTCCAATGGATGGAGACTATCTGTCACTCATGTATCTGACAACGTAATCAAAATGAATGTCACTTGTTAAACGACGTTACAATCACATGTCATAGGTCTGTCATGAATGTGGCAAATGTCTGACAGTCAGTGTCAGTATATTGTATGTCTTTTGTGAATTTACAATTTAATAAACATTCTGTTGAATATTTTAAAACTAATTTGACTGGGAGCTGTTGCTGCCATAGGCAGCAACATCTCTCAGTCAAATCTGTTTCAAAATAGTCAACAGCTCACCCTACATACATGTAGTTACCTTGAAATGAGGATTCTGGGAATTCAGGCTTCACTGTGTTAAAATTGATTCAAATCCGTGCACAAAGCGGTTGGAGGTTATCTAGAAATGGGCGGAGTTTAGCTAGAAATGGGCGTGGCATAGCTAGAAATGTCTCATTCTATTTCTAAATGTAGATTTGGCATTGAATAAACGTTATCTTCATTATTGCTCACACTAATTTACCATATGAGCATCTCGAGTAGTTTTGGTGTAAATGGCTCGGAATATTATTTAAAAATTTGACCCCATAATTTAAAAAAACTTGCATTTCACATTGCATAACCATTTAATGCTCAAATTTCTTTAATTTTCTTATAGACAATATCCATTTGCAGAACAAGAGATTATATTGGTTATTGAGCCAGTCATTTCGGTGGTACAATCTCCAAAATAGTCTTCTCTTGCTCGGCAAATGGATATGAAGATTTTCTAAGACCACAGCAGAAACATTTTTGGCCAGCTTGAGAGTTAAAGGTTTAACTTTTGAAATATGAGTGCCTCAATTTCAAAACATCTTACACAGGAAAGCTATTTAATATTTTGAAACAAAATTTCTCTACTATTACTTTTAATGGTCAAGCCGGCCAAAACCTCCCTCTACACCGGTCTTGAGGAATGTCCATTTGCGGGCCAAGAGAAGACTATTTTTGAAAATTTACCATTGGAATGACTGGCTCGATAACCAAGCCAGTCATTCCAGTGGTAAATTTTCAAAAATAGTCTTCTCATGGCCTACAAATGGACATTCAATAAGCAAATATTTTGGTTTTCTTTACCAAATTACCAAATCAGTTTGCCATGGGTAGCAACAGTTCCCAGTTGAATTAGTTTCAAACTATCTAAGAAAATATTCACAAATAATAATATTAAACTTTCTAGGAAAATATATACATACCCGAAATCTGTTCGGCATTTCTTGTAATTTTAGACTGAGGAGAAAATCGTGACTTAACTCGCTAGCTTTTTCCTCTAACAACTTCACCATATCAGAGAGAAGTTGCGAAGCATACGCCTCATTTTGAGAGTCTGTCTCGTCAAACTCAACCCTGTAAATAAATAGATGAATAAATCATAGATGCAGGTGAATGAAACATACTCACATGCATTTATTCGCTCATTCGCACATGCATGCTGTACCATTCATGCACACTTGTGCACCTGATGCACATGTAGTCAAATCAAGTCCTATAGGCAATGGATGAATCCAATCTATCACTCAACTATATGATGTCATAATCAATTATTCACATGAAGGCTGGGGTCATATTCAAAACATGTAATGAATGACATAACTATGTATATCATGAACCTTGGATAGTTAATCAATTGTACAAATTGTATGTCTTTATTATTTTGAAACTCATCTGACTTGGCACTGTTGCTGCCTATGGCAGCAACAGCCCACAGTGAAATTAGTTTCAAAATAGTCAGCGGGTTAGCTGTATAGTTACCATGAAATTGGGACTCTGAGAATTCAGGATTACAAGTATATAAATCGATCCCAACACGTGCAAAAGCATGGGTGGAGCTTAGGTAGAGATGACCGGAGCTTAGCTAGAGATGTCCGGAGCTAAAAGGGTATTCATCCATTAACCCATAACATCTCAAATTTCGGGCTCATTTATCGATATATAACAGCATATTATTTGTCCAAAAAAACACACCCTTCCTCTTCAATGGTAACAATTTTTGAAGAAAATTTGTGCTAAAAAATAGAATGCATGTATAAGGTGAAGATAAGACTATTTTTTTTAGACCTTTTTTTAAAAAATTTATCCCTGGAAGGACTGACGTCGGTTATCGATCCAGTCATTCCAGTGGTAAAATACCCTTATTTCCTCAGTGTCATTTTATTATAAGGCCATACCTTTTATTATCTTCACGTTTTAAAAAACGTCGGAGATATTTTAATCGCCTCTGTCTGTCTGTCCATCCATCCGTCCGTCCTTCATGCTATCTCCTCCCAAACTATTGGGTGGTATTAAATCAAATTTGGTATGCGGGTTACCCATATGATTCCGCTTTGCAAGACAATATTTAGATTTGGCTCCGCCGCCAGGGGGTGGGGTGGCGCGTGGTAGGGCTCAAAAGGTCAACTAAGTTGTAACGCAACTCCTCTGAAATCGTTAGACGCAACTCAACCAAATTTGATATCTGAGTTACCTGTCTGATTGCAGAGTGCAAGAGGCCATTAGACTTGGTTCTCCATCCCCCCTCCCCACCACACCAGGGGGTGGGGAGGGGTCAAAAGGTCCAATTTTACCATGCGGAAATTGATTGTACTACATCTCCTCCGACAGATTTGGACAAAATTAAAAAAATTTGGTATGCAGGTTACCCATATTAATGTAGAGTACATGATGAGCACATTTACCTTTGGCCCAGCTCCCAGGGGTGGGTGGGGTTGGGTCAAAAGTTAAAAAACAGTAAAAGATTGATTGTAATGCAACTCCTCTGACACTGTTGGACGGAATTACACCAAATTTAGTATGTCAATTACCCATATCAATTTGGAGTGGATGAGCACATTTAGATTTGGCCCCGCCCCCAGGGGGTGGGGGCTGGGGTTAAAAGGTCATGAAATTGATTGTAATGCAACTCCTCTGAAATCGTTAGACAGAACCCAACCAAATTTGATATCTGAATTACCAATATGATTGCGGAGTGCAAGAGGCGATTTAGAATTGGCCCCGCCCCAAGGGGTGGGGGTCAAAAGATCATGAAATTGATTGTAATGCTACTCCACTAACACTGTTGGATGGATTCAAATAAATTTAGTATGCCAGTCACCCATATCAATGTGGAGTGGATGAGCACATTTACATTTGCCCTCCCCCCTCCCCCGGTGTGTGGGAAGGGGTCAAATGATTGTAATGCAACTCCTCTGACACTATTGGACGAAATTCAACCAAATTTAGTATGTAAGTTACCCATATGATTGCAGAGTGCAAAAGGTCATTTACATTTGGCTCCGCCAAAGCCATTTTGAGAGGCTTGACCATTAAAGGGTTAACAAAGCTACAGAGACCAAATAGTCTTTTCTTGGCCTAAAAATGGACAGTCATTGAGAAACCATTTTGCATTTTCTTGATCAATCTTGACAATTAACGTGATGAAAGGATTAATACAGTAACAGCTTAAAACTTCTGAGCTGGAAATTATGCATTATTTTTTCCCCCATCTCCGATCTTGTGCTTTGGGTGGTAATTTTCGTAAAACAAAAACTAAATTGGTCTGGACTAATCCGAATTTTGTCCTTAATCTCCTATACAATAAAGCTCATAAACAAGTTTAAAAAATGTTTAAAAACATGTTTATGTTAGTACAGTTTTGAACACGATGTAAGAAATGCTCTGTTGAATGTTTTGAACTTAATTTGATTGGAAGCCATTTCTGCCGTAGGCAGAAATGTCTCCCAATCCAATTATGTTAAAAATATGCAACAGTACATTTTATTTTGTTATCGAAACAATAGTTACATTATTTTATTAGCTGTATGGTATACAATGTACAAAGCTCATATAGATAGCACAATAGTCTCGCTTCACGGGACCTCCTAGTCGAATGAATAGTGCACATCAAAGGGATAACATCTACATTATTTCCAAGAAGATGACGCAAGAACTCGGAAAATCTCTGACATAAATATGAATTTCTATCATATTTAGATGGGTTATTCTGTCATGTTGCCATAGTAACTAGAGGCTTAATTACTCAGACAGAACTTACAAGATACAAGTGCGTTGTATATTCAATTTTGAGATTACAAAAAAAATTGCCTTCTGAAGGTAAGCCGACAAAAAATGAGAACGTCTCTGCCTGCTTTCCTGTCCGCCTGCATGCATGCATGCCTGACTGCCTGCCCGCCTGCCTTGCTGCCCACCCAGCTGTCCACCCATCCATCTGTATGTTCGTTCATTCATCCATACATACATGTGGTTATCTCTCAGAAACTACTTACGGCATCTGAATGGATGTGGACATATATGGACAGAGACAGATCAATATAAACCATGTTGAGTTCATATATTGGCTGGCAAAACAACAATCAAATATGCCAAGACGGAGAGCAGAGAAACCTTAGAAATGTCAAGAGGAAAATAGCATCTGAGCTCTGTAACAGGACTCTTCAACGGATGCCCTTAATGCGCTCACGATAATACAGTCAAACCCATATTTAGCGATAACATTACATGGGAATGAAAATGGTTGTCCCTAAAGACAATTGTTCCGTTAATCCAAATAATTTTCTAGAGGTAGTACCATTTTGTGAAAACAAGATGGTGGTTCTTTGTTTTTTGACAACCTGCCTGAAAGAACCTGCATCTTCTGGACCTGAAATGCATGTGGGCTTATAGGTCAGTCTATGTTGCAGAGGACGAATGCATACAGGTGAGAGATGAGAATGCAAAAACAAGACAGATTAACATATTTACCGACGAATCCCTGAAAAAAGTATATTCTTTATGATATATATATATGATGTTGAATATTTTAAAATTAATTTGACTGGAAGACATTGCTGAATAAGGCAGCAATGGTTTCCAATTAAATTAATTTCAAAATATTCAACAGATTTCCTGTATGGTAGGGTTGAAAATCAGATACAGGGAATTCATCAGTGAAAGGTTTAAGACAAATAGCATAGAGCCTCGAAATAACTTAATGCGTTTCCAAAACAAAATAAAATGTGCTGTTGAATATTTTTAGAAAAATTTGATATAAATTATATGCCTAATAGGGAACGATGTCTTCCAATCCAATTATTCTAAAAATATTTAACAGAACACATCGTGTTCAAAATTATACTAGCAAATATGTGTCTGTTGTTATTTTGGAAACCTTTTAACTTATTTATGAGTTGAACTGTAATGTCATCTCGCATTACATCATGTTGCTTAATAGAAAGACTGCATCCCGCGTGTGTCAAGCCCTTTTGTTGTTTCTCATAACACACATAATGTGGCGATGTCACGAAACAAGGATTGCCATGGTATGGAATGGCATGGTGTGCTATTGCAGAGTCGTTGTGCCGTATAGTATGGCTTGCTATCACATAAAGGGCATTTTATTATTCCCACCATTTTCTAACAAAAGTGAGGATTATGCCCATGTGCATGCGTGCGGAAGGGCGGGCGGGTGAGCGCGAGCGAGTGTGCATATGTGCGAGCGAGCATGCGTGTGTGTGAATTGATTGCAATGCAATCCCTCCAAAACCGTTGGACGGAATTCAAACAAATTTGGTATGTTAGTTACCCATATGAGTGTGGCATGCACGAGCACATTTATATTTGGCTGCACACCCAGGGGTTGTAATGCAACTCCTCCAAAACCGTTGGATAGAATTCAACCAACTTTGGTATGTGAGGTACCTATAGGATTGCGGAGTGGAGGAAGACATTTATATTTGGCTCCGCCCACAGTGCGTGGTGCAGGGGACAAGCCCGGGTCCAATGTAACACATTTCCTCCGAAACCCCTTGACAGGATTTAATCAACTTTGGTATGTGAATTACCCATATGATTGCAGAGCGAAAGAGGACATTTGCATTTGGCTACGCCTACATGGGGTGAAACCGGGCATCAAAAGGTAAAAAACAGTGAAGGCCGGATTTGCGATGACACGTCATCAACCAACCAATCTAGTTGAGATCGGATTTAAAACCCTTAGGGTGAAATTCAATACGAAGGTTTAAACCCCAGTTTAGCCTAAACCTGGTAACAAATCATGTCTGAAACCGGGTAATAAGAGATTAGTTACCAGATTTCTCCTTAACCCTTTAATGGTTAAATTTGGTAAAAAATATTTGTTTCTACCAATTGAATGTCCATTTACAGGACAAGAGAATACAATTTTTGAAAATTTATCACTGGAATGACTGGCTCGGTTATCGAGCCAGTCATTCCAGTGGTAAATTTTCAAAAATTGTATTATCTTGACCGGTAAATGGGTATTCCATAAGACCATAACAGAGGCCTGTTTTGGCCGGTATTCATGTTAAATAGTTGCCTGGAAATGTTACATTCTGTAAATGATTAAGACAGGCAGCCGTTGCTCCCTAAGAGAACACCAGCTTCCAGTCTAAAACGCCTCCATCTTCAGATACCAATGTCAAACTTTGGTAACAACAAACCCATGTTTTAACCCTTTAACACTCAAAATTTCAATTTTCTCATAGAAAATGTCCATTTGTGGACCAACAGATGACTGATGACTGTTTTTGAAAATTTACCACTGGAACGACTGGCTTGGTTATCAAGCCAGTCATTCCAGTGGTAAATTTTCAAAAACAGTCTTTTGTTGGTCAGCAAATGGACATTTCTCAGGACCACTGCAGAAGCCGTTTTTGGCTGGTATGAGTGTTAAATAGTTGCCTGGAAATGTTACATTCCGTAAATGATTAAGACAGGCAGATGTTGCTCCCTAAGAGAATACCAGCTTCCAGTCCAAATAGTTTTGAAATACTCAACAATTTATTTTATTATTGCATTGACATTTCATTGATGAAAGCGTTAACACTGACCTACAGGTGCTATTGCCAGAATCAATTCATGAAGCTTAACCCTTACCACTCTGATGTCAATATTTTTCATTTTTCAACAAATTTGGTGGAAGATGGTGCTGTCGTAGACAGCAACATGGTCCACCAAAACTGTTGAAAAATGTACACCAGTTTTTTTGCTATTGGCACAGTAAAAGATAGAATATTGATGGCCAATTACAATGACGACAATGATGACAGCGATGATATCCATCTTCCTTCTCCACTGTCATCATCCTCCTCCTCATCATCATCATCATCATCATCATCATCATCATCATCCTCATCATCATCATGAACAAATACAAGTTTCACTTACCATGCCTGATCTTCGATCCATTGCGCTAGAACATGCCGTGCCTCAATCGGGAAGTTCTGCCCATAAATGTGCATGAGAGATTCAACAGGAAGCTGTTTTGCCTTTGCCCAGCTGGACATTCTCTGGTGGGGATAAGGCACAGAAAACCTCTACCGAGGAGAAAGAAAATACAGGATTAGAAATCTTATGCATTAATTTAATGATGCATGAGAACTTTAACCATTTACAACCAGCACAGACCAGAAAGGACAAATTTAGGAATCCAATCTGTCACTCAAGTATATGATTTGATGTTATATGATGTCATAATCAGCTAAGCGGCGTGTAGGATGACATCATAATCATTACGTCATAAATGATTTTATCAGGCACGTTTTTAACTCTTAATAGTCCGACATGTTGTAAGAATTGCATGTCTCCACTATTTAATAAATATGCTGTTGAATATTTTGAAACTAATTTGACTGGGCGCTGTTAGGCAGCAACAGCACCCAGTCAAATTAGTTTCAAAATATTCAACAGCTTACCTGTACAGTTTTCTGGAAATTGATAGTCAGGGAATTCAGAGATAGATCGATCCCAACACGAGCGAGGTGTGGTGGAGCTTAGCTAGAGATGGGCGGTACTTAGCTAAAACTGAAAAAGTCCATTACGTCACATACATGCTGACGCTACAATCAAATATGGAATGAATGAAGTAGGTGAAACGTCTGTCATGAACTTTTATAAGTCTGTCAGTTGTACAAATTGTATGTCTTTATTATTTAAAACAGTTGATTGAATATTTTGAAAATAATTTGACTGGGTGGTGGGCGCTGTTGTTGTCTATCACCCAGCCAAATTAGTTTCAAAATATTAAGCAGCTAACCTGTAGTTACCTTGAAATTGGAATTCTGGGAATTCGGGGCTCAAAGTATATTTAAATCGATCCCAACATGTGCAAAGCATGGGCGGAGCTTAGCTAGAGATGGGCGGGGAATAGCTAAAAGGAGATTCATCGAGTCTGTATAATGTAAAGAATGTTAAACAGAACTACACAAAACTTGGAGATGGTGCTGACATATCTTCACGAGCTTTTTTGCCAATGAACTTAGCGACCTAGTGACCTAGATATTTGACCTTTGATCTGAAAGTCAAAATATCTCTAGCAGTGACACTACAATTTGAATGGATGTGCCAATTTTGGTCATTCTATCTTCTTGAATTCCTAAGTTTGGTAAAAAATGTGTATTCCGGTGACCACATGAACTAGAAATTTTACATTTTGAACTTAACCTTGAACTATTTCTAGCCAGACAAAATATGAATCGATGTGTTATATTTGATAATTCTGCCCTCCTGTATGAATATTGGACCTTTCTATTTTTAGCTATGCCCTGCCCATCTCCATCTAAGCTCCACCCACACCTCACTTGTGTTGGAATCAATCGATCTCTGAACTTCCTGACTATCAATTTCCAAAAAATTATACAGATAAGCTGTTGAATATTTTGAAACTAATTTGACTGGATGCTGTTGTTGCCTATGGCAGCAACAGAGACCAGTCAAATTAGTTTCAAAATATTCAACAGCAAGTTTATTAAATAGTAGAGACATACAATTCTTACGACATGTCGGACTATTAAGAGTTAAAGACGGGCCTAATAGAATCATTTATGACATAATGATTATGACGTCATCCTACACGTCGCTTAGATGATTATGACATCATATGATGTCAAATCATCGATGGATACTCTGGAAATGTGAATTCGTGTGCTAATAGCCGAAAACATCCATTTCAGTATGCACTTAATGAGCCGTGATATCGAGCTTTGACTCCTTGCACTGAAACATCAAGCCTCGCTCGCTAGCTACCTTCCTATGTTCCCATGTTTTAGTCGAAGACGTGAATTCCGGTATGCAATTACCGTGAACCAGATATTTTAACTTTTGACTTAAAACTTCAAATGTTTCTAGCCATTCACAATATGACAGTAGGTGATTCTACCGTCTCGCATTCCCGAGTTATGGCCAAAATATGCATTCAGGAATTCACTTAGTAACCCAGTGACCTAAATATTTGGCCTTTTGACCTGAAATTTCAACTCTCTCTAGCCATCCCCCGGAATATGATTGTATGAGCCAAATTTGGTGATTCTAGCTTCATGCATTCCAGAGATATCCTGCGGCCAAACAGACAGATGGAATCTGAACTGCGATCACACCAGCCTTTGATGGCTGTGTGAGTAATAATTTGAGAATAATTTGACTGGGAGCTGCTAATTACTGTCTTTTAGTGACAATACAATACGGAGGAGGACTTCAAGGACATCAGGGAATAGTAAAGTAAAAGATTTAACTTTCTTGTGTCAAAATTAGACACCTGAAAGCACTCAAAATGCTACGTATATCAATTAACCCTTTAATGGTCAAGATGTATAAAGAAAATTGAAATTTTTGCTCAGTAAATATTCATTTGCAAGTTTAATCCTTTAAACCTCAAATTTGTTTTAAAAGGTTTAATTTTCTAATAGAAAATGTAAATTTGCAGAAAGAGAGAGGACTAGTTTTGAAAATTTACCACTGGAATGACTGGCTCGGTTATTGAGCCAGTCATTCCAGTGGTAAATTTTCAAAAATAGTCTTCTCTCGCTCTGCAAATGGAAATTTCTCAAGACAACTTCAGAAGCCATCTTTGGCCGATATGAGTGTTAAAGGGCTAAGATTAAAATAATTTTTTTTTATAAATTTACCACAGAAATTTACAAAGAGCTTTCTGTTATCGTGGAAATCGATATTTCTCAAGCTCACTGCAGAGGCTGCTTTGGGCGCCTTAAACAATAAAAGGTTAATGGTTAAGAAAATCCAACTCCTTGATTAATTAGTGTCTATTTGCAGGCCGAGAGAAGGTTATTTTGAACTTGGAAATTCCTGAAGACCACTGTAAAGAAGCTGGTTTTGGAAGGTGTGGCCATTATAGGGTTAAGTTGACGCAAGAGGGGTTAGACTTCTTAAAGCTTTACATTTCCCGATAGATCTGGTCTTTCATGCTCAATGGGTAGACATTCACATCCAGATAAACAACAACAACAACTTCACATCCAGATAAACAACAACAACAACAACAACAACAACAACAACAACAACAACAACAACAACAACAACAGTAACTAATCCATCCTCACATTAAACCTTGCGCTTAAAATCAAAATATTTACTCAGTAAATTTCAACTTGTAAGCCGAAAAATTTCATAAAATAAATTTACCATTGGAATGATGGGCTTGTGTATCAAGTCATTCCACAAATAAAAGTCTTAAAGTAAAATCTTTAAACTAGAGGTCTGGGGCCTGCATATGCCTGTTAAGCCATCTCGACTTTTTGAAAAACTTTATCATTGTATCTAATAAAGGATAACTAATCCCATCTCTTGATAGCTATTCAGGTGATCTAACACACCGGTCATAAACTATCCAGGTAATTTTAAACTTTTTATCACGCAGCTAAGGAAAGATATTCAGGATTTAGTAGTTAAATGTTAGTACATTTCTACACCCTATGATGGCTGTCATGATTTACTTTTCAACCAATCAGAAAAACCCTAGTGTATCTGCCTCGGTATATACGCTCAGTCATAGAGGTGCCAGCTATAGTTTGGCAATGTGGTATAAAAGCAATCTTACAGGTAAGCTGTTGAATATTTTGAAACCAATTTGATTGGAAGTGAGGCAGCAACAAGTTCCAGTCAAATTAGTTTCAAAATATTCAATGGGATGAGCATTACATAATAAAGAATGTGATGCATTGGAGCTTACATGATATCACACACAATAGCTTGAGGAGACAAAATGATGTCGATCACTGTTCAACATTTACTCGGTATTACAAAACAGATAATTGCGATACAGATCAGGGAATGTGACAGGATATGAATTATATAAAGCATGTTCTATCGGTGCAATACAACATTTGAGATGAAATTAGCATCGCTTTTAATTAAATTCCCAGCTTGGACAACCCCTGCCAGAAACCATTCGGATCACTGAGTCGAACCAGCCTCGAACCTGGTCCTCAACTTTGTGTTACAGGCTCAGCACAAATAGTCTACTCCTACAACATATTCCAAGGGTTATATTGCTGGACCTGCTAAATATTTTGAAAACAATTTAACTGACAGTTGTTTTAAGTCAAATTGTTTTCAAAATATTGGGTTGGCTCCGAGTTATTGCCCATTGAAATTATTGTCTGGTGGCTTCCAGCAGCGACACAGTCAGGCCCACTGGCAAGGCTCCGGTTGTGGCCAGCTTGATCATTAAACAGTGAAAGCCGCCAAATGAGCAATTTGCCTGTTTACGGGTGCAACAGTGTCAACTGTCAAGCTATGACATGTATCAAAGGAAATTGACACACAATATTATATTCGTACTAAGGTATACCTGTACATGCATGTATACAATGTGGCAGTGAAATTTAATTAGGAATGCTTAATGATTGCTTCAACATAACCATAACGCTTTAACATGCAAGCTGGCCAAAAACACATTCTGCAGTGGTCTTGCGAAATGTACATTTGCAGTCCATGAGACCATTTTTGAAAATTTACCACTAGAATGACTGGCTCCACAACCGAGCCAGTCATTATAGTGGTTAATTTTCAAAAAATAGTCGTCTCTTGGTCTGCAAACGGAACATATTCTATGAGAAAATTGAAATTTTCCTAAATGAATTTGAAGATTAAAGGGGATAATGATTGCGTCACAATCACCATAACTTAATCTTGGACCAGTTGTTCATGACTGAAATAAAACTACTATGAATATAAATTGTTACAAATGTGTCTGAACTCATCACTCAGATCCTATATATGTCACAGACCAAAAACATGGTGAACTTGTTCGTACTTTTACCCATAATAAATATATATAGGCATGAATAATATTTAATAGTATTATAATAGCTTTAATATGTAATACAACAGGCCCAAGTGACATGCATCGTTCATATGCAAACATCAGTATTTCAACCAGAAACACAAACTAGTGTGGCCCCACGTGTCACGCCCTTTAATTTTTCTGCATATATCACACATCATGTGTGTGGCAGTCACGAAATAAGAATTTGTTAAAATAGTATACAACCCTTGATGAATCTAATGTCCAACCATGTAAAAGTATGCAAAAAACTTTAAGATTGGTTTGATTCGGTTGCAAACTGATTGCAATGTATAGAACAAAAGTTTTGTTGTGATTGAATAAGTCCTTGATTGAATTGATTTTCGAATTCTTTCCATATTTTTACACGGTTTGGACTAATAGCTTATTCTGCACAAAGAATTAGGTAAATGTTAGTTTTTCAATGTCTATTGAAAACATTTAACATTTACCTAATTCCTCGTTGCAGAATAATCTATTAGTCCAAACCCCGTAAAAATATGGAAAGAATTTGAAAATCATTTCAATTATGGATACTAGATGCAATGATAGTACAGATCAAATCTGTACAGTTTTATTAAAGGTGTTTCTAAAAATAGCGCAAAATCCAAGATGGCAATTGCACAGATGATTTAATCAACCAATCAACCAATTAAACTTCCTCCAAACAATCTTGAATCTCTATACTATAAGGATGCTTCCTGCCAAATGTTATTGAAATCAGTCCCATGGTTCCTCAGAAAAAGACGATGATATTGGTTGGTTGTGCAATATGTGACAGACTAAGCTCACTAAGATCAGTAAAGTGGCTTGTACTCATTGACATTTGGTCATAATCAATGCGAATGATTCGATACTAGAAATATAAGTACATAATACTGCGTTACGCAGATTGGTTGGCGACACTGCTGACAGCATAAGCCAATTTACTGACACATAAATATTACATTGCTTCCAACACCCCCACCCCCCCACTCCACCCCACCACCCCCCCCCCCCCCACAGCTCTGGCATAGAAAATGATAAGCAAGCATTCCCTCTTTAACTCTTAGCACTCTGTCAAAATTTTAAATTTTCAAATTAAATTAAAAGATGAACTGGTGTTCATTTTTTAAACAAATTTGGTAGAAGATGGTGCTGTCGGAGACAGCAACATCGTCTACCAAAATTATTTAAAGATGTACACCAGTTTCTTAGCTACTGGAACTGTAAAAAGATAGAATGTTCACATCAGAGTGGTAAGGGTTGACCGTAAAACTTCAATTTTCTCATAGAAAATATACATTAGCAGACCAAGAGAAATTTTTTTTAAATTTATCACTGGAATGACTGGTTCGGTTATCAAGCCAGTCATTCCAGTGATAAATTTCCAAAAAATAGTCTTCTCATGGTCTACAAATGGACATTTCCTAAGACCACTGCAGACACCATTTTTCTCTAACATTGAGTGTTAACACTTTCACTGACAATCTCTGAAAAAGTATATTCTTTACGACATAAATCTTATTCTGTTGAATATTTTGAAATTAATTGGACTGGAAGCCTTTGCTGGCTAAAGATTTTTTTTAAGGATAATGATTTGTCAGTGAAACTATTAACATTCAAGCTGAAGAAAAACAGTCTGAAAACTCCATACTGTAATTGTAATAAAATTAGGTAAATCAGATTGCTGCATGTTTGCAGACAACATCTTCCAAGGGCTATATCTCTGGACCGGCAAAATATTTTGAAAACAATTCGACTGAAAGTTGTTCGCGGCTAAGCCACCAACAACTTTCGGTCACATTTTTTCAAAATATTCAGTAAGTCCAGTTTTTTCTCATTGAAATTAATGTCTGGTGGCTTATGCAGCAACAAGACAATTAACATAACAACTAGCTACAATAAACACGCACGCGCACGCACGCACGCACACATCACCATCTGGATGACAAAATAAGTGTCATCTCGCAATCATATTGGTAAACAGTTTTGAAGGAAAGAGCTGGATGGATGGATGAACAGACAAACAGCTGGACAGACATACCAGAGGTGATTGCAATATCTCAGATATATTTACTCACATCACTAGACGCCATGGTTAACGCGAACACTGAGTGCTGGTTCTTGTTCCCTTTCTTAACCATTTAACCCTCAAATATGTTCAACAAAATTTAACTTTTCTCATGGAAAATGTTAATTTCCAGAGCAAGGGAAGTCTGTTTTTGAAAATGTATCACTGGAATGACTGGCTCGGTTATCGAGCCAGTCATTCCAGTGTTAAATTTTCAAACACAGTCTTCGCCTGGTCTGCAAATGAACATTTCCCAAGACCACTGCAGAAGACATTTTTGGACGTTTTGAGTGTTAAATGATTAAGACATTTTAATACCTCTGGTTCTACTGGATGGATCTTCTCCACACTTTGGTGGAAGCTTGCCTGCGGGGTCCCAAAACCATATGCCAATTTTGGAGTCAAAAGCTAATAGGCAACAGCAACAGCTGTCAGCAACATTGTTTTCAAAATAGAAATTTTTTTCAATAAGGCTGGTTATACTGAAGGGCTCTTCCCTAAACTTGTGTGGAAACTTGCTCAGGGTGTCCCGAATATGTATGGCAATGCTGGGATCAAAGGTTAAAATGCAACAGTAACAGTTTGTAATCAAAATAGACACTTGACCTCATGGCGGCCTGATTGAAAAATATATCAATGAAGCGGGTATTCAGACAGATTTGTCCTTGTTTCAAAATGCATCGCAATAATAACGTTGTAGTGTAATTATTTGAATACCGACTTGTGCTAATGAAACTCGACTTCAAGCCTCATGCTTCAAAAACACACAAGGAGGATAAATAGTCTTGTCCCACTTCCTGAATAAATCTGATCTCAGACACCCACTATCTTTGTCGCCTCATATAGAAAGTGACCGGTGAAGTCAGGCAGCAATACTGGTCACAAATAATGGACAACACATATGTAGGTAGTATGTCTTCCCGAAACATGATTATAACACTGAGATTCATTTCTAGCTATACCCCATCCATTATATATTCAAAATTCTGAATATTAGAAGTCCTAGAGCCTACCACCATAGAATCAATCTATCCAAATTTTGTTGAAATATGTCAAGTAGCTATAATGGAGGAGTATGCTTAAATACTAAAATATAATGGAGGAGTAGCATTTTTCATAAAATCTCAGATACCCAAAAAATTGATCAATCAAAATTCTGAATAGATTGTTCTAGAGCCTACCACCATAGATTGCGTCTAGCCAAGTTTGGTTGAAATATGTCAAGTAGCTAACGAAGATTAGCATTTTGACAATTTCCCGTAAATTTTTCATAAAATCTATGATTTTCACCCCAAAAAATAGTTCAATCAAAATTCTGAAAACACGCCTGGAGGGTATCAGCATAGGATCCTTCCAGGCAAATTTAGTGGAAATCAACCAACCCGTTAAGGAGAAAAAGCGATTTGACGGACGGACAGACGGCAAGACGGATGGCCGCCATGGTATAAGCTCCCTTGGCCTTTCAGGCCAGGTGAGCTAATAATGCACAATTTCAAGCACAAATCCAACCAACCAATCAATCAATCAATCAATCAATCACCCACCCACCCACCCACCCACCCACCCAACCAACCAACCAATCAATCAATCAATCAATTAATCAATCAATCAATGAGTGTGTGTAAATTGTCGACCAACCGACCAATCGATCTATCAAACAAACATGAGACCCAAGAGCCTGTGACGTTCACCTGGGCCATTAGCATTTGAACTATTTGCGTTTAAATATATTATTATATAAATTATATAATTCTCATTTGTTCTCTTGAAGCCTTCGTCCTCAGATCATTCCATCAAAGTTTGCTTGAAATTGAGATGTTCAGCAGCAGGAGGTGGGGGTGTGTGGTTAGTAGTAGTAGTAGTAGTAGTAGTAGTAGTAGTAGTAGTAGTAGTAGTAGTAGTAGTAGTAGTAGTAGGAGTAGTAGGAGTAGTAGTAACAAGAGCCATCAGAAGACGGCATATTCCCCTGGATCCAAACATTTCAGATAAACATACATCAAGAGTGGACATATATGTAACGTTAATTGTAAATGTTTGGATCTGGAGGGGGGGGGGGGGAGGGAGATATCCCGTCTTCTGATGGCTCTTGTTACCACCACCGCCACCACCACCACCACCACATTTTAGAAAAACTAATCAATGAAAAATGAAATAGTGACACTGCATCTCGCCTTAAAGAAAGACAGATTTGTAAGTGCAGGTTCAATTCCGTTCAATGCCCGGACAAGAGAATTTTGGTGAACTTAATGTTTTTTAAGGGAGATAACTCAGGAAAATATGGATGAATTTCTTCAAAATGGAATCATACCACTGCTTCTTCAAGTAACAGATTCAGTGACAAAGGAATTGAGAGCATAGGTTCAAAATTCTTCAAGATCTGGCATGAACAGGACAATTTTGATGAATTTTAAGTATTTCAGTGGAAAGCCCCTAGGGGTTTGTCTGTCGTTTTATTAACCACATAAACATACTTATCATTCAATCACTACTTGCTAAACAAATCTACTTACATTTAGGGTCAGAAAAAGAGTTCTAATCTTGCATTTAATGCCTTCTAATGCAAGAATCCTAACTCCCTACTCTAGTCTAGGTTTCTGGATGGAGTAGACTCCCTAGACTTCTGGAATCGTAGCTAAACTGTAGGACCATGGGTGTAGCATATGCACATCTTCAAGTGGTAATGAGAACCCATACCAAGTTTCAAAAGAATCACAGTTAAATTAGTTGTTTTCACAAGAAATGATTGGTACTGCAGTTTTTGTATCGGCTTAAAGGTATTTAAAGGGGGATAACTCTGCAACGAATAATTTTCTGGCTGCGAAAAAAGCACATACACATCTTCAGATGGTAATGACTAGATTTACGTTTCAAACGAATTGTAACTAAACTGTTGCGCTGACAAGGATGGACCAACAGACGAACATACATTTGAGACAGATGGATGGACATACAAGTATCTGGATAGCACATGCACATCTTCATGTCGTAATGATAACACTTATCAAGTTTCAAAATAATTGCAGCTAAACTATAGGAGTTGCGTTGACAAGAAATGATTGGCAATGCAGTTTATGTATCGGCTTTAAGATATTTAAAGGGTGATAACTCTGTAATGAATGTTTTTGGCCGCGAAAAAAGCACATGCACCTCTGCATATGATACTGATAATGTGGACAAAATAGTAAGCTATTCCACTGAGACCTCTAGGAGGAGTTGCGTTGACAGAAATGATTGTCAGAGATGGATGGACTGACAGACGGACATACATACATTTTGGACGGATGGATGTACAGGTATACGGATGGCACATGCACACCTTCAGGTGGTAATGATAACACTTACCAAGTTTCAAAGGAATCGGAGCTAAACTGTAGGAGGAGTTGCGTTTAAGATATTTAAAAGGGGATAACTCTGTAATGAAAAATTTGTTGGTCGCGAAAAAAGCACATGCACATCTGCACATGACTGTCGACAAAATTTTAAGTTAATCCATTGAGACCTCTAGGAGTTGCGTTGCCAAGAAATGATTGGCAATGCAGTTTATGTATCGGCTTTAAGATATTTAAAGGGGGATAACTCTGTAATGAACAATTGGCAGCGAAAAAAAGCACATGTCAAAAAATTAACCAATTAAATTCCTGTATTCAACTTCATAAACATATGACCATAGGATCCTTCCAGCCTGGTTTCATTAATATCTGGTCATTGGTTAAGGAATAGTGTTTTAAAGGATTTCTGAATTTTTTTAGATGGATGCTGAAAAAATTGGCCAATCAGAATTCTCATTAGAACACTTGAAGCCTATCACCATAGTGTCATTTCACCCACGTTTTGTTGAAATCGGGTCATTGATTAAGGAAGAGTAGTATTTTTAAGAATTTCTGGAAAATCCAAGATGGCCATCGGAAAATTTGACCAATCAAAATTTGGTATACAAGTTCTGAAGGCTACCCGCAGAGGGTTTGGTTAAAATCGGCCAAGCGGTTAATTTAGGCTTTTAATTGATTTACAAAAATTGAGCAGTCAAAATTCTGTATACAAGTTCCGAATCATACCACATAGAGTCCTTCCTGCCAAATTAAGTTGAAATCTACCAAGTGGTTAATGAGGAGTAGCGTTTTTAAGTAAAGTTGACGGATTCCGGATGGACGGATGGACAATGGACGGTCACCATGGCATAAGTTCACTTGACCAGAATGGCCAGGTTAGCTAACAAATGAAAGAATGAGCGAACAATAAATGAAGATTTCAGACTCATGGCATTCAATTTCTATAGGATTGTTAGTTCGCGGGGGTATGCGCTGGTCCGTTCTACTGCTCCGCTCCATTGCACCGCATGTACAGGATGCACAGGATGGCTGGTTAGCTACGGTTCTCGGGGTAACGGATCCCGTATCACGACTCTCCTAAAAGTACAAAGACCGACTTCTAGAGCTGGTGGAACGATAATGTTCCAGTGGGGCCGTGCAACCATTGCCGCCGAGATTGAACCTCACTGTTTCATCCCAACTATTCATATCACCGGTATGATGATCCATAACTCAATTTAGGAGCCTGGACATGATAATTAATCTAAAAATATATACTATACGAACAATGGTACTCGTTTGTTAGCACAAGAGAAAATATACAGTACATAGAACTATGTTGGTGTCTTGTTCGTGTGGATTTGTCAGCGGTACCTCACCGACCCGTATATCCGTATATATCCGTGAGGTATCTCTGCAAGGGAGCGTCCTAACGAAGCTACTTATGTAGTTTAATATAAACCATTATACCCCTAACAAAAATATTATTGTTGCGAGAGGAAAGTGCCTCGCGCAGGCCTCCGTCACAGGAAAATGCCTTCAACGCCAAAGCGGAGGAAAAGAGCTGGCAAAAATGGCCACTCTCTTGTTCAAACATAAGCTAAGTGTAGTATGAGTCAACCTAGTGAAATTATAATTAATATGATGCATGCTGTATTATGTGAAGATGGGGTGGAAGATTTCTGAAGAATTCAAACGCTGTCATCTTATGTAGGTCTTATGTATGTTATATACTGATGAGATTACATATAGGCCGCGAGGCCCATCCGCAGGACGGCTCATCTAGATGTTGGTAGTGAGGGAGTCTTCTATTCAATTAGTTGCCCCCGGATGACTGTCTGAGGACCTACAAAAAATTAGATGCAGATGCTCGATTGCTGACCAGAGAATGAGAACTGAATTCCGAGAGGCACTGCTGCAGTGTAGGGTACCACAGTCAGTAAGCAGTTGCCCACGTTTGGCACTGCTCTGGCCACACAACCTTCCACTTGTTCTCTCTCACCTAAATGTGTCTCGATTCTTGATTTTTCGCTCCTTTTACACTACTCGTGACGTCAGAGGCAGGACGCCCAGCCAATCAGCTGGTGATGATCTGTAGCCAATCAGTGTGCAGCTAGGAAGGGCGTGGACGCTATCACGTGATAGACATTCTCCCCATTCATTTAGTACATACACGCGATTACGACGTTCTGGTAATATTTTGAAAATTTCAATGAGCTAATTTAGGATAACTCGGCCATTTTTGGTCCGATTTTAAAAAGGTAAATCGTTTTGGAATCCTCGTCCCATTCCGGTACCAAGAATGATGAGAATGGAACAATTTGAAGAAATTACATGCACTGACTCAGTACACTTTAGTATGCATTCTCTCCCAATGCTGACACGTGTTGTCAGGGAAGCTCGATGCACGCATGCGCATTACGCGATCTCATGGACTTAGTCATTTTATAAAAACCTCTCATATGGATCTATACACACATGCTTGGAATGTACCCGGAGGAGTCGTTCCGTACCCGTCCGTCCGATCCGCGCTACAAGACAGACAGGAGCGGACTGTTGGTGGGATGGGGGTGTATGAATCACAGATGTCTGCTCAGATTGTGTTATTATATCATGAAAATATTTTACTGCCCAGTTACCCGTAGTTGCAACAAAAAAAATGGTAATAAAACATGATTATTAGGGAGGGGGGGGGGGAGATGGGCCGTGAGCCATGGGGGTTCCACCCCTTGAAACTTTCCAAGAAAAAATGACATGACTTATGACCTATGAATTCATGTGAATTCGACTTATGATTTCTAATAAAATTTAATATTTTTTCAAACATTTTTAGGTTTGGTCCTCCTTATTTTCAATCCTGGTGACAACCGTGCCTGCAAATGCCACAAAGTTGTTACATGCATCGTATGGATGTCCCACAGCGTGAATGAAGGTTTAGCCAAAATAATATTTCCATCATAAGCAGTAATAACATGACCCATTTAATCCTACAAGCTGCAATAAATTAAGAAATATTCTGTTGATTATTTTGAAAATAATTTGACTGAAAGCTGTCAAATTATTTTTAAATTATACAACAATTAGCTTGTCTGTAATGTGCTTTTAATAAATTGAAATAGAGATAATCTTGGGGGGGTGGGGGGGGGGGGGGGACACGGAAATCTATGTATTGCATACTCCTGAATATCCTCTGCATAATGTGCATTTCTAAAAAAAACAATTAAAATATTTCTTTAAGAAAAATAGAATAATAGATTATGAACCAAACCTTATTATCCAACGGAAATCCATAAAGAACCTCTTCCATATGTAATGATGGTGGCTGCATCTCTGCACAGGAAACAAACAATCCCGGCTCTTCTTTTATCAGTAAGGACTTAGGTCTGCTACAATTGTCATCGAAAGCGCAGTGCGATGGAG
This sequence comes from Chaetoderma sp. LZ-2023a, assembly GCA_034401795.1. Lineage (NCBI taxonomy): Eukaryota > Metazoa > Mollusca > Caudofoveata > Chaetodermatida > Chaetodermatidae > Chaetoderma > Chaetoderma sp. LZ-2023a. Next base: position 34,190,547 of record CM067364.1, on the reverse strand, counting down.
CACTACAGGGATAAACGGCAGTATTGTGCGGCGATGATGAGATCTGCATCCCGCTGTTGCTTGAATGATCGCTTACATCATAAGGCCGCCTAGCAGCATCAGCTGTAACCTGACACACGTCAAGATTATTCTCGTTATGATTTCTTACGACAATATTGTTATTATTATTATACACTGCCAATGATGACGCCACCGCTGTCAGCGAAGACAACCTCTGATTACATCTGTGTCTCGACTCGACATTCTTCCTATCATTAATTTTAGCCGACTCAGGTGTGCGAGGAAGTCTGGGAATTGCTCGTGGTTTTGCCACGATGCCCGTTGTTTTGAACCCTGCATCGGCTGTATTCATAGTTCTCGTATCCTTAAGATGTGTTGATGCATGATTGAGTAAATACGGTGAATTTAAAAATTCAATCATAGCTATATCATTCATAAGATCATCCACCGATGGGACCTCCTGTTTCCTATCATGGAATGCAGCAGACTCGTCAAACGCACACGTGTAGTTGGCATATTGTCGATCATCAAATAAAGAGTTGCAAATCTCCATCTTTAATATATGTTGTCAGTTTCTATTAATTCAAATACATAAAGTTTCTCACATGATTTCTCTAAAACTTTAACAACAGATATAAAAAATAATTTGAGATTTAACCCTTTAACCCTCGAATTTGTTCAAGAAAATTTAAATTTTCTCTCAGAAAATGTCCATTTGCAGACCAAAGAGAAGCATTTTTGAAAATTTACCACTAGAATGACTGGCTCGGTTATCGAGCCAGTCATTCCAGTGGGAAATTTTCAAAAACACTCTTCTCTTGGTTTGCAAATGGACATTTCTCAAGACCACTGCAGACGTCGTTTTGGACTAATATAAGTGTTAAAGGGTTAAAAAAATATTCTGCTGAATATTTTGAAATTAATTTGACTTGAAGCTGTTGCTGTATTAGGCACTGAACAGCTCCAAGTCAAATTATTTTCAAACTGTAACAATTTTTCTTAACTTTTAAACTCTTAAAGAGCAGCTTAAATCGAAGCCAATGAGAAAACCCATGCAAAAACACCATTCATTCTAACCAGAAAACATATCTCATAGAACATACTCTATGAATTTAACCGTGTCAACGCTTAAACTGCCAAATTTTCTCAAGAAAAATCTAAATATTTGCTTATTGAATGTCTATTTGCAGACCAAGGAGATTATTTTTGAAAACTTAACAGTGGACTGGCTCGGTTATCGATCCAGGTATTTCAGTGGTAAATTTTCAAAAACAGTCTTCCCTTGGTCTGCAAATGGGAATTCCTCAAAACCATGGCAGAGGACAGTTTTGGTCGGTTTGACCATTAAGCGATTAACAGCCTCTGCTGTGGTTCTTGAGGAATATCCATTAGCAAGCCAAGATGGGTGTTTCCGAAAAATTACCACTGGGATAACTGGCTCGATAACCGACCCAGTCATTCCAGTGACAAGTTTTAAAAAAAGAGTCATCTGATCGTGTCAGGTAAATGGACATTCAAAGAGCAAATATTTAGATTTCTTGACAAATGATGACCATTAAAGGGTTACCCTTTGTAAACAACCACTCGAAATGGGACATTCCGTAGTCCTTTGGGGAGTAATCACAGAATATTGTTTTAAACCTTGCATGACGAATCCGGATAAAACCAGCCTCTGCAGTATTCTTGATTAATATCAATTTTCAAGCCAAGACTATTTTTGAAAATTTACCACTGAAATGACTGGCTCGATAACTGATCCAGTCATAAATCTTCAAAAATAGTCTTCACTTAGCCAGCAAATGGACAATCAATAAGCAAATATTTGGATTTTCATGACCAAATTTAGCTATTAAAGGGTTAACCCGTAGACGGCTAAGAATGGTTAACCCTTACAGGGCTAAGAATGGTCGAGAAAATGTATCACTCTCTTTAGCAAATGACCATTTGCATGCCAAGAGGACATTTTTTTTTAAGTTGATCACTGGAATAACAGACTTTGTTATTGAGCCAGGCATTCCGGTGATGAATTTCCAAAAATCAATTCCCTTTGGCCTGTAAATGGACATGCTTCAAGAGCGCCGCAGAAGGCAGTTTTGTCCGGTTTTACCACGAAATGGTTAAGATATTTAATTCATAGCATGAACCTCAAGCATGACAGAATAACTAACCTACAGTACAGCTAAAAATAACTTAGATTTCCAAAACAAAGTAAAACATTCTGTTGAGTATTTTGAACATGTTGGGATCGATTGATCCCTGCACTTTCTGAATTTCCAATTCCAGAAAACTATACAGGTAAGCGGTTGAATATTTTGAAACTAATTTGATTGGGTGATGTTGCTGCCTACTATGGCAGCAACAGCGCCTAGTCAAATCAGTTTCAAAATATTCAACAGCATATTTATTAAATAGTAGACGTACAAGTCGTACAACCTCAGACAGACTAGCAAGTGTTTAAGATGAACTAAATCGTGTCATTTCTGACGTAATTGATTATGACGTCAGCCTACACATCATGTATTTGATTATGACATCATATGATTGACTGAGAAACTGGATTTATAAATTATGCTCAAAATATTCAAGAGAACATTTCTTACATCGTATTAAAAACACGTTTCTGTTTTTAATTTGAAAACATATATATGAGCTGTACAACTATATCAGGCTTAGGAATGCAATATTCATATATACGCTAACATTTGATAAAACAAAACAATTTTTTTTTAAATCCATTATCAAGTGAAAACCTACTTTACGGCTATTCACACACCATATCATATATATATATATATATATATATATATATATATATATATATATATATATATATATATCACTGCTCAACACTTTACTATAGTAATAAATACTGATATTGAAATTATTGATGACAAAAAATTTAAAGTCCAGTGCAATTTCTACTACTGTAAATTACCATGTATATTTTAAATACTGTCACCATTTCTCAGAAATATTCATGTCATCTGCTGAACGACTGATTTTATACACACTGAGCGAGCGTGTGACCTGGATTAAATGCCTACAGGTGACAGTTGAGTGGCAGGAGCTGGACTATAATGTTCTATTGATTATAATATGGATAAGATATTTGTGAAACCTAAGTTAGAGAAAATTGTCCGTGGACGAATTAATATGGCATATTAAATGTTAATAAAACAAATTTGTCTATTATCCTCGCTGTTGATAAATTTTTCAATCGAGCCACCATGAGGTCAAGTATCTATTTTGAAAACAATGTTGCTGTTGCCTTTTATCTTTTGACAACAAAATTGGAATACATCTGGAACACGGCCAAGTTTATAACCAGGTTTGGAAAAGTATATAATCATCACTCCATTAAATACCAGAAAAATGCGGCAAAAGTTTTATTTTTTAAAACAATACTGTTGAAAATGGTTAATGTTGCTTATTACCTTTTGACCCCAAAATATGCATACATTGGGTGAGGTCACGTCTGGGTGTTAGTGTTAGTGTTAACACTGATCCCTAACACCAAGCCAGGTGTTAACACCAGTAGTGTTAACACTAACACCAGCCGTGTTAACACTAACACTGGTAGTGCCAAACGGGTTATGAATGTACTCTGGGGTGGTGGTGGGGTGGCTAATGTATGGGTGGGGCAAAAACTATGGACGCTATGGCCGGGATACACGATGGTAGAGGAAAAACCTGGGGTGGGATGCCTTGCCCCTACCCCACCTGTTCATATGCCTATGATCGAGTGTTAAATCAAACACGAACCCAGCTATGAGATTTTAGTGTAAAGGAAAAACACTATATTTTCTGTGTAATTTTGTAAAGTACATAGTCTATATGTACGCCGTTGGGGCACATTTTAATGAACTGACAATCTGTATTACGGTTAAACTTATTTGAGACACATATATTTGTGTATTACGTACATATAGTGCCCCGGTCTCCCCTATGCCTGAAAAGACATAGACTTGGAATGCGGTGCTAAAGTTGATAAATAGGTGAACTAGTCTTCAGGAATTTGTATTTTTTATTATAACTGTTTTCATAGACTTGTCATTAACCGAAATTAAATGTTACCAGCAAACAGTCTTCAAAATTTACCACAGATATGTGAATCAGACTATACATTCTCACATTTGTCCGATTATTTTGCAAGGGAGGTAATTCAACTAAAAATCGCATGTCATTTTATTTTTAACTTAAATTGTTTATAGTTCTAATATTTAATATCCGGTACGTTACATGTTTAAAGGTAGCGGAACAACCCCCACCCCCCCCCCCCCACCCCACCCCTCTACGTGATAAACATGGCACCTGTGGCTTCTCTCTACATATTTGAGGTAAATAACTATTTTCTATATAAACAAAAAAAATAAGCTGGCGTCCCACAATAAAGTAAGTAGTTGGCATATGGCCAGTGATTACTGCTGGATTACATGGTGCCACTTGTCGTTTATTAGCAGCAGGCACTAACACCAAGACTTGACCTCAACCCAGTGTTAACCTCTAGAGGTTAGTGTTAACACCAAACTAGACATAACTATAAATGACTAAATTTTCATCTGCCAGTGAAAAGGTAAGCTAATAACACATTCACATCAAGTAAATTAAGCTTATTTTATGTTGATTTGAATATCCATTCCCATTTTATTCGCTAATGACTTATGTGAAAAAGAAGGCAAAAGCAGGGGTTGGTATTAACACGAACACTAACACAATATTTGGTGTTAACACCAGGCGCTAACACAGTGTTAACACTAAATCTGGTGTTAACACTAACATGAACGTTGAGGTCAAGTCTCAGTGTTATCTCAGTGTTAGTGTTGCACTAACACTAACACCCAGACTTGACCTCACCCAATGTTGGGACCCCCCCCAGACCCGCTTCCGCCCAAATTTGAAGAGAAGCTCCTTCTTGGTGGGCTGGGTGTGTGTGGGACTGGCTCAATAAATATGCCAATCATTCCAGCGGTTAATTTTCCAAAATAGTCATTTTGATTCACTTAGAAGCAAACATTAATTTCTCTTGATAAATCTTCACCAGTAATGGGATAAACCTTTACCCCTTGAAATGCTAGCGACTCAATTTCAAGAAACCATACAGCTAATCTGATGGATATTTTGAAAGTAATTAGACTGGAACCTGTTGCAGCCATAGGCAGCAATAGCTCCCAGTCGAATTTAGTTTCATAATATTCGACAGAATTTTCCGTACAGTATTGAACCATTTGACACTCATATCAGCCAAAAAAGGCTGCATCCAGGTCTTGAGAAATGTCAATTTGCAGACCAAGAGAAGACTATTTTTGACAATTTATGACTGGAATGACTGGCTCAATAACTGAGCCAGTCATTCCAGTGGTAAATTTTCAAAAATACTCTTCTCTTGTTCAGCAAATGGACATTTTCTATGAGAAAATTCAAATTTTCTTGGCCAAATTCAAGGATTACATGGTTAGAAATTAATTTGCTGTTTGTGCCTTTGAGCTGGTTAAACTGTTAAACTATTTACATGAAATTTATTAAAATCCATGACAGTAAATGTAACCAATCAGATTTCTGTATATAAGATGAGACGCCTCCTATCAGTGTTCATTCAGCGAAGATTGCTTAGATTCAGCACAACAGTTTAACACTTTTAACCCCATCAAGCACACCAAAATAAAGCCTCTGAAGTGGTCGCCAAACTTGTCCATTTGAAGACCAAAAGAAGATTATCTTTTGAAACATCAACCAGAGTAATTAAAGTAGTAAGTAGTATTTTGAAAACTCTGCCACCACCATACTTCACCCTCCTCCACCCAGCTGTATGGTTGCCCTGAGAATGAGATATGGGGAATTCCTCGGTGACAGGGTTAATTCTAAAGTTGGCTAAGATGTCTTCTGCATTGCTCTTGAGAAATGCCCATAATTGCAGACCGATTAAAAACTCTTTTTGAAATTTGACTGCTGGATTCGAGTGGCACATTTTCAAAGAACAATATTCTCTTGGTCTGAAAATGGACATTTTCTGTGAGAAAATTTACATTTTCATCAACAAATTTGAGGGTTAAAGAGTGAATTATGCCTAATAGATAACAGCATATAGAGGGGGGGGGGGGAGGGGGGGGGGAATATAGACGGAATGTCCTCGGAATATTAACCTTAGAAATGGGACATTCTCAGGACTTCATTTTTAATACACCATAAATGTTTCGCAGCTGAAAACTACCAACAATACGTAATTTCAGTGAGCGAAAACTCCACTTGCTGAATATTTTGAAAACAATTTGACTGAAAGTTGCTGGTGGGATAGCTACCAACAACTTTCAGTCAAATTGTTTTCAAAAATATTAGCTGGTCAACAGATTTATCCCCCTGGAATATGCTGTCCGCAGAAAGTTAAGTCAGACGGTTAATCCTTTACTTCTCATAGACAAGAAATGACAAATTCATTTTGATGCAACGTATATTATTAAATATTTTGAAAACTAATTTAACTGGGACCTGTTGCTGCCATAGGCAGCAACATGTTCCAGTTAAAATAGTTTCAAAATCTTCAACAGCTTACCTGTAGATTTTTGAAACCGAAACACTGAAATTTCAAGGGCTGAAGGGTTAATGGTGGCCAACCCAGATCTTCTGTTAACCCTTTTATGGTTAAGATTTGTCAAGAAAACGGACATTTCTGCTCAATTAATGGCTATTTGCATACGATTAGAGAAGTCTATTTTTCAGTGGTATGTTTTGTAAACAGGTTTTCTGTTCATTTGCCAATGGACTCGACAAGACTATTACAGAGGCTGGTTTTGGTCGGCTTGGAGATTAAAGAGTCAACACAACGCTCATTGATGCATAGGATATTGACACCATCCTGAGGGGGTGGGGGTGGGGGGGGGGGGGGGTGGCAGATGTTACTGAGAATGATGCTCTAAGCTGCAAATATGAATCTTAATTAACCCTTTTGAATTTCCCATATCTCATTTTCAAGGCGACCATACAGGAAAATTATTGAATATTTTGAAATTAATCTGAAAGGAAGCCGTTGCCTACAGGTGACAGTGAGTGGCATCCAGTCAAATTAATTTCAAAATATTCAACAGAATAAGTTTTATTTCTTAAAGAATTTACTTTTTCATGGATTTATGGGTGAAAGGGTTAAACTAGAATATGTGATAACGAATTAAACATGCGTCATGAAAAAATGTGAACAAGAGTCATGAAAAGCCGTAATAGCGCCCACACCCACTTCGCCCTCGGAGCGTGAATTCACAGCTGATAAACATAAAGCAAGACTTGACAAAAGAAGCTCCGGAAACCATGATGAATTATAAGTTTCTAATGGGGGGGGGGGGGTAACTCTGGCAGGTCTGAACGCATTTAACTGATATGAAACACCACCCAAGGGCTTGTCTTATGGCATTGATCACAAATTTGGGGAAAATCTATGCAGGCGTTCTGAAGTTACGTGTGCTCTGGAAACCCGATTTTAGCCAATTAAAAAATTTTCAAGGGGGATAATTCTGGTGAATTTAGACGCATTTTATTGATCTACACTTAGGAGTCTAGGTCTTGTTATATGGTATTTATATACCAAATTTTGCATGAATCCATGAAGGTGTTCTGAAGTTACACTCTTGAAACTAGATCATTCAATAATTTTAACCGTTTAATGGTCAAATTCGGTCAAGAAAATTTTAATGTCTGCCTATTGAATATCCATTTACAAGATGAGAATAAAATTTTTGAAAATTTATCACTGGAATAACTGACTGGCTCAGTTATCGAGCCAGTCATTCTAGTGGTAAATTTTCAAAAGGTGCATTCTCTTGGCCTGTAAATGGACATTCTACAAGACCATAACAGAGGCCGGTTTTGGCCGGTATGACCATTAAATGTTTAAGATTTTCAGGGGTGGGTGGTACCTCTGTAACAAATAATTTCCCACCAAAGTAAATAAAACACGCATATGGTTCCTACAATGCATATGGTTCATACAATGCGTACCAACTTTCAGGCTATCATTTGGAAACTCGAGGAGTTGTGTTGACAAGTCAGGGGTAGATTTTAAGGATTTTTTCTACTAACCCAGATGGGATAGTACATCATTGATTTTACTATCCCACAGCAAACTTCACTAACCCGATGTTTGTAAGCTCAAACCTGATCACTTCTTTAATCCATTCATCAATGGATCCCTATAAAACTCAATTCCTAGGCAACCATGCAGCCAAATTGTTGAATTGCAGCAACAGCTTCCAGTCAAATTAATTAATTTCAAAATATTCAACAGAATATTTGTTACATTGTAAAAAATTCTCTTTATCCGATTTGTGTTGCTGACAGGGTTAATAATATGACAAATGTTACAGACGAGTGCTTGGCTAAAAATGCTATGGATACTTAGGATAAACTAAAAGCATTGAAGGCAGCAGAAATTCTCTAACCCAGATGGGTTAGTGCAGGTGTAGTTTTACTAACCCAAATGAAATTCTACTATCCTCGGGTTAACGGGTTAGTGTTAAAATTGAGCCCTGCAAGTAATGGACAGACAGACAAGATAGATGGATGGGTGGATGGACATATGGATGATGGACAGACAGACAGACAGACAGACAGACAGCTAGATGGCCAGACAGATATGTTGATCTGAGGCGATAGGGCGGAGGAGAAAAAACTAAATTCCAATGAATACAAAGTAAACCTTTTACCTTTGCCACAACACAATAGAGGGGTCGACCAGTTCTAGCTATGACCCACCCATTTCTACCCATAAGCTCCGACCAAGTTGTCAAATATTTTGAATTGTTTATCAACAGTGCCCAGTCAAATTTGTTTCAAAATATTCAACAGAATGTTAAATTAATTTATAAATTCATCACGTCATACAATTTGTACACTTTCGTAATAGACTTTTATGATTTTTGTTGCAGAGCTACGTCACTTTGCTTGTGACAATGTGACATAGTTGATTATGACATCACGATCAGATACACGAGTGACAGATTGGATCCCTCTACTGTATGATGCCAGCTAGATCCTTGAGGAAGTTCTGCATCACTTAAGTGTAGTTTCTCATGTATATAATGGAGGAATCCGGTTTCTCAGTCAATCATATGACATCATAATCAACTACGTGACGTGTGGGATGATGTCATAATCAAATATGTCCTGATTGGCATAGTTAAGTTCATCATCAATGCTTAATTGATGATGGCTTAAGCTTTGTTATACAAATTGTATGTCTTTACTATTTAACAAACATGCTGCTGAATATTTTGAAACATATTTGACTGCACACTGTTGCTGCCATACGGCACCCAGTCAAATTAGTTCCAAAATATTCAACAGCTAACAAGAATAGTTTTCCAGAAATTAACAGTCAGTGAGTTCAGGGATCAATCAATCCCAACATTGGAAAAGTGTGGGTTGAGCTTAGCTAAAGATGGATGAGGCATAGCTAAAACTGGATCCCTCCATTGCTGTCCATATCCATGTATCATTTCATATTTTAACCCATTAACCCTTACCCCTCGGGTGTCAAAACTTTAAATTTTCAAATTAAATTAAAAGATGAACCGGTGTTCATTTTTCAACAAATTTGGTGGGAGATGGTGCTGTCGTAGACAGCAACATCTTCCACCAAAATTGTTGAAAAATGTACACCAGTTTCTGTGATATTAACCCAGTAAAATATAGAATATTGACATCAGAGCTTAAAGGGCTAATAGCTAAATTTGGTCAAGAAAATCAAAATATCCACTCATTCAGTGTCAATTTGAAAGCCACTAGAAGACTATTTTTGAAAATTTACTACTGGTATTCTCTTTGCCTGCACATGGATTAGAATTTTGGCTGGCTTTGCCATGAAATGGTTAATCTTCTATATTAATGGTCAAAATTTGCAAAGAAAGTTAAAAACCTTGTTTGGTCAATGTCCATTTGCATGTTCAGAGAAAAGTATCTTTGAAAATTTACCACTTCAGGCTCGATTACGTGACCTGTCATCCCACCGGTAAATTTTCAAACATAAAATACCTTCTCTGGCCATGCAAATGGACATTCCTTACGGTCAACTGCAGATGCATGTCTTGGCCGACTTGACCATTAAATGGTTAATGATTTTATATCAACAATCTGTGTGAGATGATATGTATCAAATAAACTTATCCTAAAATAATAAATTATGTCTGTTTCTTAACCCTGTGGTGTCAAAATTTTAAATCTTCAAATTAAATTAAAAAGATTAACTGGTGTTCATTTTTCAACAAATTCGGTGGGAGTTGGTGCTGTTGGGGGGGGGGGGTTATCTGGGGGTTACAGTTATCTGTAGACCTTTTTCACATAGAGATCACTGCTTTAACCTGTAAACAATCAAGCCAGGTAAAAATGTTTTCCGCAGTGCTCTTGAGAAATGATACATTTTCAAAAATAATCACTTGGTCTGTAAATTGACATTTTTTATGCAAAATTCTTAATTTTCTTGATTGAATTTTGAAGGTTAAAGGGCTAAGCCAGCAACTGATCTGGCTCAGGGTCACTGCTTCCTCAGAATCATTAACAATTTAATGCTTAATGTTTAAGAGAATTTAAATTTTCCAGTAGAAGATATCCATCTTAACAGACAAAGAACAGAATACTTTTTTAAAATTTACCTCTGGAATGACTGGCTAAATCATCGAGCCAGCCATTCCAGTGGTAAATTTTAAAAAACAGTTTTCTCTTCGCTTGCAAATGGACATTTATCAAGACCACTGTAAAATCTGTCTTTCCCGGCTTAAGTTTTAAATGATTTTAGCAACAGTTAAAAGAGTACATGTCTCTATATATATTTACTGAGCTCAACAACCATTTCAGGTAGTTGTTTCTACAAATCATAATTGCAAAAACTAATACCGCATTAACCATGGTTAATTCGACCAAAATCAACTTCTGCAATGGTCTCGAGAAATATTTATTTTCAGGTCAAGAAGAGTATTTTTGAAAATTCACCACTAGAATAACTGGCTCGGTAAATGATTTTTAGCCTTCTCCTGGCCTGCAAATGGACACTGACCATGCAAACAGTTTGACATAACGAATTCTGATCATTCACATATTAATTATACTCCTTATAATAGTAAATAATCCATTCAGAATGCTTGACCACGTTTATATCACGCTGTGCAGTACAGAAGGGATCAGTATAAATGTCTGGCATCTGTGAATTTTCTGTTATACGAATACGTATGGATCACTATTAAACAAGTGCGAACACACTATAGTTGCTACATAGGCAGATTTGCCAATGTTGTCAATGATTTGACCGACTGACTGACATACAGACAGACAAACAAACAAACTTAGCAAACCAGTAACGAGTCACGCATAAAAGCTTAATTTCTAACTATTGGTAGATCGTCTGAATATCATAGAAATGGAGGGATACATCTACAGTTATGTCCCACACCTTTCTTGCTAAGCTCCACCCACTTTATACGTGTGCTTGAATCGATTTTGAGCACTGAATTCCCACAATCTTAAATTCAAGGTAATAATAGAGGTAACCTGTTGAATATTTTTAAACTACTTTGACTGGGGGATGTTCCTGCCATTAGCTACATTGCATTTCAACGGACCTTTCCCGTTTATCCATCCATCATATGACGTCATAATCAATTACGTGACATGTAGGATGACATCATAATCAATTACAGCATGAATGTCTCGATTTAGTCCATCTTAAACGCTTAATAGTCTGACATATATGAATTGTATGTCTTTACTATTTAATAAAACTTTCTGTTGAATATTTTGAAACTAATTTGACTCGGCAGCAAAAGCACCCAGTTAAATTAATTTCAAAATATTCAATAATTTACCTATATAATTCTTTGTAAATTAACAGTCAGGGCATTTTCAGGGATTGATCGATCCCAACATGGGCGAAGCATGGGTGGAGCTTAGCTAGAGATTGGCGGGGCATAGCTAAAACTGGAAAGGTCCATCCATTTCAGGCAGCCCTTAGATGCAGGTACGAATAAGCGACAGCTTGAATGTAATATATTCCTGGAAGCTTTTGCAACAGCCTATAGAGTCAAAGGTGACCATTTAATGGCTAAATTTAGTCGAGAAAATCAAACTATTGGTTATTGAATGTCCACTTGCAGGCCAAAAGAATATTTTTTTTTTTAATTTATCACCGCAATAACTCATGGTCAGTTATCGAGCCAGTTATTCAAGTGGTAAAAATTTCACAAGTAGTATTCACTTGGGCTGCGCATGGACATTCATCAACACAACTGCAGAGTTTTTCGTCATGAAAGGGTTAATATTTAAAATACAGATCAGAATATTCCTTACATCATAAAGAATTTATCATGTCTGATCCATATGGTTGAATTGATGAATCTCCAAGGCAGTATTAACCATCTGACTCCTGAATTTTGCAGACAACATATTCCACGAGCCACATCTTTGAAACTACTAAATATTTTGAAAATAATTTGACTGAAAGTTGTTGGTGGCTAAGCCAACAACAACTTTCAGTCAAATTGTTTTCAAAATATTCAGCAAGTCGAGTGTTTTTGCTCATTGAAATTATTGTCTGGTGGCTTGCAGCAACGAGACAGTTAACGCATCAATCCTCAAATTTGTTCAAGAAAATTTTAATTCGTTTATAGAAAATGCCCATTTGTAAACCAGGAGACTATTTTTTAGAAGACTATTTTTTTTAATTTACCACTGGAATGACTGGCTTGATTATTGAGCCCGCCATTCCAGTGGTAAATTTTTAAGGGGTTTTTTTTGTATGAAAACGGAGATTTCTCAAGAGCACTGCAGAAGACGTTTTTGGCCGACTTGTATATATAGCTCTAAAGTCGTACAGAAGATAAGATACAAATCTGACCCAATTTTGTCATATCAGGAAGCGTCAGGCATTAAGTGTACTCTCGATTTCAACGCCAAAGTGACAGGAAATCGATAGATTTTGCTAATCGCCTCTCATCTTCTCATGGTTTCAAAAGGCTTATAAAAAATATTCTGTCACCAACTCATCGCAAGCGATGACATACTAATGACCAATGATGGCTGGTCGAATTCTGTGACTTTGTAAATAAATATTACCGGTACATTTGAAGTTGACAGACACACACCGCAGAAATAATGTGGAACGTTTCAAAACAGAGCTAGAAAACATCGTTTGACTCAGAGGGCCCAGCTATCACAGAAAATACATTTCCATACGTAGTAGGTAGCAATTTTATTCAAAGAATTCATATTATTTTTTTTTTTTAAATAGAAAAAATAAAAAACAAGGCAATTGACAAAGATTATTAGTTTTTGCATCAAAAAGCCAATTTTCAACCAAAATCTTAGACCTATAAAGGTGAATCCTTCAAAAGGTACATCTACCTATCTTAAAGAAGCCACCTGTCAAGTTTCATTAAATTATTTTAAGCGATTCTTTATATGTTTACGAAAAATTTTACCAAAATTTTGGACCTATAAAGGTGATTCCTTCAAAAGGCACATCTGCGTATCATAACTAAGGCATATACCAAGTTTCATTAAGATATCTGAACTGATGCTGTATGATATGCTGTTTACCAGAGCATTGACAAAAATTCTTTGCATTTAAAAGCCCATTTCCCCCCAAAATTGTGGACCTATAAAGGTGAATCCTTCAAAAGGCACATCTGCGTATCGTAATGAAGCAACCTGCAAAGTTTATTTTAAGTGATTCTTTATGATATGGTGTTTACGAAAAAATTGAAAGAAATTGTGATTTTTTTTGCATTAGAAATCCCATTTTCTCCCAAAATCTTGGCCCTATAAAGGTGAATTCTTCCAAAGGCCTATCATAACTGAGGCATATACTAAGTTTCATTAAAATATCTGAAGCGGTTCTGTATGAGATGCTGTTTACGAGATATTATGAATGGACAGATGGATCCATGGATGGATAGCTATAAAATGAACGGACAGACACAGTGATTACAATAGGGCTACCGCACCTTCCGGTGCAGGGCCCTAATAAAATGTACTGTTAAATATTTGAATGTAGCTGCAATGGAAATATTCAACAGATCATTTCATACTAAGTAACATGTTTCTGAAACATGTTAACTTATTTCTGAGCTGTACTGTCCTTATTGATTAAGTTCAGTGTACAGCATATATTACAACACGTATAATCAATTAACCCTTACCACTCTGATGTTAATATTCTATTTTTTATTGAATCAATTAAGCAAAGAAACTCATGTACATTTTTCAACAATTTTGGTGGACAGCAACATCTTCCACCAAATTTGTTGAAAAATTAACACTGGTTCACCGTTTAATTCAATTAAAAAGGTTTAATGTTTTGACGTCAGAGTGGAAAGGGTTAAAATTCAAATTATTATATTATGTATTTATATCTCAACTGTATTATTTAGTTTTAGTTTGTAATCGAAGATATATACTGATTTTTGATTGCTATTATTGCCATACCAACGCTATGACACAGGCTTGCTAGGGGCATAAATATCCTACCACATCCAAACCCTCCCATTAAGTTTCGTCACTATACTCTAAGATATATTAAAGTTATCGAACGGGTGGAGATTTTACAAAATTAGTAGGGATCGACTGACACAAACTCAGAAAGACAGATGGATGGATGGATGGATGGATAGATGGACTGACTGACGCACAAAATAATGTGCTATTCCCTACTACCGTAGTCATGATACTCTAAGAAATAGTAAAGTTATCGAACGAAAACCCAAAACTTGCACAGGTGGACGCAAATTCACAAAGATTGATAGATGGGTGGATGGATGGACTGACTCACCCACAAAATAACAGGCCCTTCCCTGCTACAATAGCCAACCTTCCCATGAAGTTTCGTCACAATACTCCAAGCAAACGTACTTGTAGTTATCGAATGAAAACCTGGGGTTGAGGCACTAACCCTTTACCCCTTTAATGGTCAAAATCAAAAGATTTTTTCTTAATGAATGTCCAGTTACAGGCCGAGAGAATACAATTTGTGAAAATTTATTACTGGAATAACTGGCTCAGTTATCGAGCCAGTCATTCCAGTCTTAAATTTTCAAAAATTGTATTCTCTCAGCCTGTAAACTGACATTCCGCAAGACCATAGCAGAAGCCGGTTTCCGGTATGGCCATTAAAGGGTTAAAACCCAAATCGGGCAAAAACAGCTTCTGCAGTGGTCTTGGGAATTGTCCATTTGGAAATTTACGACTGGAATGACTGGCTCGATAAACCAAGTCAGTCATTCTAGTCATAAATTTTCAAAAATAGCCTTCTCGTGGTCTTGCAAATGGACATTTTCTATCAAAATTTGAGGATTGAAGGGTTAATACAGGATATAGCTGACACGACAAAAATAACAGCACAACTTGTCTCGTTACATCCGTATCACTTTATAATAATCTAGGCTTGCGCAATTATTACTTTTGAGTGATCGCGAACGATTATTTAAGAATAATCATGATTACTCGATTAATCGGCCTGGTTACAAATTACACTGATATAACAACAAAGGTATATCAATGACGAAAGCCGCAATGGTGTTTAGAAATGTCCATTTGCAGGCTAAGAGAAGACTATTTTTGAAAATGTATCCCTGGAAGCTCGAGCCAGGCATCCAATGATACATTTTCAAAAATAGTCTTCTCTTGGCCTGCAAATGAACATGGATTCGCTGAGCAAAATATAAATAAAAAGGTAGATTTTGAAATATTTTATGCAGCGGAATTATTCACGATTATTCGATTATTTCGTTTTTAATCATATAAATTCACGATTTAAAAAATAATTGCGATTTTCGAGTCAATCACATTATCACGCAAGCCTATAATAATCGCCTAAAAATGGAGCAATCCAAGCTGTCACTCAAGTATCAGTTAAAAACGACTAAGCGGTTCATAATGAGTAGGATTTCACCTGAGTGCACACACACGGACACGCGCGCACGCACACACACACACGCGCGCACACACACGCGCGCACACACACGCGCGCACACACACGCGCGCACGCACGCACGCACACACACACACACACACACACAGATGCACACGCGCACACACACACCACGCACACGCACGCACGCACGCACACACACACACACGCGCACACAAATGCACAACACACACACGCACCACACATGTGCGCGCACCAAACCCCGGCCCGGCCCGGCCCGGCCCGGCCCGCACACACATACAGCACGCAAAACACATACAGCACGCAAAACACACACACACACACACACACACACACACACACACACACACACACACACACACACACAGACACACACACACACACACACACACACACACACCAAAACAACATTTTGAACAATCCAAGATGGCCGTTGGAAAGATTAGACCAATAAAATTTCTGTACACAAGTTTGAAAACCTGTGATCACAGTAAGGGTCACTCCAGCCAAATTAGGCTGAAAGCTGCCAAGCAAGCGGTTTCAAGCAAAAGTTGACAAGACAGCAGACAATGGATGGACAAATGGTTGTTTTAGGCAGCGATCGCTTCCAATCAATTTAAGTCCTAAATGTTCAGCACCTGGGACGTTTTATTTATTTTTGGAAACATGTTAAGTTATTATTTCTGAGCTGTACTGTATAGCCATCTTTTGGGGCCAAATTTCGTACTTAGACACTCATGATGTCCCAGTATTACCTGTTTGCATGCCACATATCTGCAGACTACATATTCCATGGTGGTGGGGGGGGGGCCGATAACTACGTCATGGGCGTGGTGCCCTGATGTAATTCACCTTTCCAGAGTATCCATCATCATTTGACGTCATACTCAGCTAAGCGGCGTGTAGGATGACGTCATAATCATTACGTCACAAATCATTCTATATGGCCCGTCTTTAACTCTTAATAGTTCAACACGTTGTAAGAATTGTATGTCTCTACTATTTAATAAACATGCTGTTGAATATTTTGAAACTAGTTTGACTGGGCGCTGTTGCAGCCATACAGCACCACAGCAACAGCACCCAGTCAACATAGTTTCAAAATATTCAACAGCTTACCTGTATAGCTTTCGGGAAATTGATAGTCAGGGAGTTCAGAGATCGATTGACCCCAACATGAGCGAAGTGTGGGTGGAGCTTAGCTAGAGATGGGAGGGGCATATCTAAAAATGGAAATATCCTTTGGCACGTGCCTTTACTCTTGGTGTGCATCCATCTAATGCGCTTCTAACCTGCATTGTTGATGCCTTGGCGGTCCATGCAGTGTAGTTGATGGATCCAGTGATGGCATCCTGTGGATCTGAGGAAAGCACTTGTGTGATGCGAAATTGCATATCTGTCCTACAGTGGCGTGGTTTGTTATGCTCAACAATTAATGGCGTCATCCTATCTACTCGGCAACATGAACAATACACCTGTTAGATGTCATACCAGAATGTCACTACATTTACGTATTGGCAACATCTGTAGGTTGTGATGCCAGAGAATATCTCTGAATGATTAAATGAACTTTTGCACATCGCAATATGCCACCAAATGTGCCAAGTGAAACAAGAGGCCCAAGGGGCCTGTGTAAAAGTTTACAAGTTTGTAGCACGCACGCACACATGCACGCACGCACACCCGCATACGTCAATAGGCTATCTTCCCAAGGCCACATGTTGGTATTAATGTCTGGAATGACTGTCAAGATCAGTTTGTCTGTAGATGAAGTGGTCACTTTATTGGCAATTTGACACTTTAATGGTTGTCTGGTGCATGGATGTGTATGATCTAAGAGAGAGGTGGTAGTTTGAGCATGAAAGGATGGCTGATTTGTAATACTGTGGACAGTTGTGATGTGCTCTTGCGAGAGGATGGTTGTTGTTATTGTTGTTGGTAGAATTGGTTAGTCGTTTTGAGAGTTGAGTTAGATACTGTAGCTGAAGGATTGTTGTGAAGAGTGAGTTTGAATAGTGTAAGAAGTTATAGAACGTATTCATCATAATCAACCGTGTATTCATCTTTATTAATCATAATTATATTATTTCTAGCATCGTTATAGTATTTATAGTTTTATAAGCTGAAATATTTATTAAATTCGTAGAATAAAATTAGAGATCTAGATTAAAACGTGTATTTTCCTTGAGTGTGGGGCATGGTTAACTAACTAAGTGACGTCATCATCAAATCGCTCGGCCTTACCGACGTCACAAATATTGGTGTCAGGAGCGGGATACAGAGAATATCCCGTGGACATTCGCCCTTCACTCAGAAGCTGGACTTAAATGGTGGATCTACGAAGTGGCTGTGAAATAATTTATGAAGCAAATTGCAGCGGGTGTCGATGAACAATTAAACTCTCATTAATGAATAAAGAACATAAACATTGCTGCAAGAGAGAAGTGCGGCCCTACCGTATGGTAGGGTTAATAGGCGCTCTTTTGCCACATACAATCTGCGATATATTTCTGTGCGAACATTGGCCATTTAATTTTATTATTGAACAATGCCAAACACCCGGCGAAATAATGTTGACACACGCGAGTCGGAACCAGAAGAAGCTCCAGACCAAAGTATGGAGGACATTGGTGCAGGGAAATCTATGTTCATGAATCCATCACGATTTTACGGTGAAGTAGGAGAAGATCTAGATGCGTGGCTGAAAAACTTTGATAGGATTTCTAAGGCAAATCATTGGAGCGCTGCCAGAAAGGCAGAGGTGTTACCAGCATTTTTGCGTGGCCGAGCTGCTGACTATTTTGATGACATACCCCAGGACGTACAATATTCGTATGCGGAAATATGTAAGCTCCTGTGCCAACGATTTGTGCCACAAGAACTCAATCGCATGTATTATGCTGATTTGTTTCAGAAGAAACAAATGCTGTCTGAATCAGTGGACGATTATGGGCAGGATATTCTACAGCTAGCTCGACACCCACACACGGACATATCCAGATTGCACCGCGATCGTTTGACAATGGACCACTTCGTTCAGGGTTTACGACCGGAAATACGTCGATTAGTGATGTTAACTGATCCCACCACATATGAACAGCCATTTTGAATTGCAAAACGAGAAGAATGTCACGAGAAACTGATGGACCGTGAAGGAAGAGACGGTCGCTATCAATGGTCTAATCAGCCGGTGGCAGCTGTCAATTCATCAGATGTAGGTCATAGAAATGAACTGTCAATAAATCACCAAATGAATCAGATGATGGATTTAATGCAGCAAATGACCAAAACTCAGCCATTCAGGGTGCGCTAGAAAAACAACGGACAACTACACCCACCCCCTCAGTTTCACAGCCTTTCCGACCAAACAGACTTGGTGGTCAGGCGCCTTATTCTCGCTCATGCACGCGAAATCTGAGGACTACAGATGTAAGACCGATTTGTAATTTTTTCCATCGCGTTGGCCATGTCGAGAACAATTGCTGGGAAAAACGAGATATGCGTAGTGATCCAAGGTCAAATTCAGGAGCATATCCAGTACATGATTACATGCCTGCCGGTAATTTAAACGAATAAACCCTACTGTTGGAAGAGGTAGAGTAGCTGGTCAGTTTTATAAGAAGCCTCTTGAAATATTGCGTAGTAATACTCACAAAATATGTACGTCCCAGAATAATGTAATCAATAAACCGACATCAACAGACACATGTAATGTTAATAAACGATCTTTAGGCACTCAAGTACATGGCAAGGTAAATGGCACTAGTGTTGTTATGTTGCCAGATACTGGATCAGGTGTGACCCTGATTAAAAGTAGTGTCCTTAACAATAACATAATTAGGAAAATTCAACCATGCCATGACATTATGTGTGTTACGGCCAATCATGATACCTTAAAACTGAATAACAGAGTGAACATTACAATTGGAATTGGAAATGAAACGATTATTCATTCTGCCCGCATAATAGATTCATTAGTTCTTGATTGCATCATCGGAACTGATCTCATGGCCAAACTTGGCGTCATTATTAACTTTAAAACACAAAAGGTTGAAGTTAATAGATCTCCAGTCGACATTACCTGTGAGTTACCCATTACATGTGAGCGACCAACACATGCTGATCAGATATGGCCAGTTTGTTTGATTGACACACTAGAGCTCCAACCACGGTCAGAAACTGTGCTTAATGTGAGAGCAGGCTCAATTCCTAATGGACTTACTGGTGTTATTGAACCAAGCTTGGATTTTAGTTCAAAATTTAATGCATACCCTGCGAGAGTATTGGCTACATCAGAAAGTGAACAGCTGCCCATCAGAGTGGTAAATCCTACTAATAACACAATTAAGTTATACAAGAACACTAGAATAGGAACTTTCCAAAAGATAGCGCTATCAGGTGTGCCAACCATCAGCGATAAATACAAAAAGTGTGAATCAGCGATCAGAGCTGGTAACAGTATGTAGTCCCCACTAGACAATAAATTGGAGTATGTGACGTCATGCCATATCGAGAAAACACATGAACATTTGTCCAATGAGCAGAAATCTTGCCTAGACAATTTACTTACAGACTATAATGATGTGTTTTCTAAGGATGCCTCGGATGTTGGCCAGACTACACTAGTAGAACATTCTATTGACACAGAAAACCATCTACCAATCAAGCAACGGCCATATCGCGTACCTATGTCACAGCGCCCTATTATGGATCAGCACATCCAGGAGATGTTAGATAATGGCATAATTCGTCCATCCGTTAGTCCGTGGTCAGCTCCTTCCTGTATTCTTGTGCGTAAGAAGGACGGAACACCCCGGATTGTAGTCGACTACCGTCAGCTAAACTCTGTTTCAAAGAAATTCGTTTATCTCTTGCCATTAATTCAGGACACATTGGACCTATTAGGTGATGCTGGATATTTCACTACATTAGACATCTCTTCTGGTTATTGGCAGGTGCCAATAAAGGAAGAGGACAAGGAGAAAACAGCTTTCTCTAGCTTCAATGGACATTATGAATTCAATGTTATGAGCTTTGGGTTATGCAATGCTCCTAGCACATTCCAGAATTTGATGGTATCCAGTGGAAGATTTGTTTAGTGTATCTGGATGACATAATTATATATTCTCGTGATTTCGCCGAACATATGGTGCGTCTTCGACAAGTGCTGGACCGATTCAGGGAAGCGGGATTAAAACTTAATAATAAGAAATGTGTTTTGTCAACCTCGGGTCTCGTTTCTGGGACATATTGTAACAGCTACAGGTGTAACTCCAGATCCTGCAACGGTACCCGCCATAAGCAAATTCCCTAGGACAAGAAATCTGACAGAACTTCGCAGCTTTCTAAGTACCGTTTCCTATTACAGGCGCTTTATCAATCAGTTTGCTAAGATTGCTAACCCACTTCACCAGTTGTTATGTCAGGAAAAGGCCTTTGATTGGACTGAGGAATGTGAAACTGCGTTTGAAATTCTCCGTTCAGCATGATTCATGAGCCAATACTTCAGTATCCAGACTTTTTACAGCCATTCATCCTGTATACTGATGCCAGTGTATATGGACTTAGTGTTGTTTTGTCACAAAGGAAAGAATCCACTGAAGTAGTTGTTGCATATGCAAGCCGTGGATTAAAGAAACATGAACAGAACTACTCAGTAATTGAGAAGGAAACATTAGTTATTGTATGGGCGGTAAAGTATTTCAGACACTATCTTTATGGCCATAAGTTCACAGTTGTGACAGATCACAACCCATTACGTTGGTTAATATCCATTAAGGAACCAACAGGTCACCTTGCTCATTGGGCTCTTGCATTACAGGAGTATGATATGCAAGTGCAGCACAGACCAGGTTTATGGCATAGAAATGCTGATGGACTTTCGAGACGACCAGTGGATGTGGAAAATGTGCTAGCAGTGACAGAAACTGAAATACCCCAAGGACTCCAATTAGGCAGAATCAAGGAAATGCAAAGGCATGATAAGGACATCTTACCGATTATGAGATACATTGAGAAAGGTGAACTTCCAGTTATTTCTACAGAGGCACGAAAAGTGGTCAGCGTTTGCATTGATTATGTTTTAGATGATGGTATTCTATACCTCATCTGGAGTCCGGGCGCTAAGCGAAAACGTCAGCATGTTAGAAAGCAAACCGCTGGACACTTAGGATTTCACAACACCTACCAGAAAATTCAAGAGAGGTTCTTTTGGATAGGAATGTATACTGACGTAGAGTTTTGGTGTAAGTCATGCGTAGACTGTGCTACCAAGAAAACGCCTAAAAACCACCTAAAGGCTCCCATGTTCCCGATTCCAGTAGGAGGACCCTTTGATAGAGTAGCTGTAGACGTTTTGGGACCCTTCCCGCCGATTTTCTGAAGAAATTGCTACATAGTTATATTCAGTGACTATTTGACCAGATGGCCTGAAGCATTTGCAGTGTCATCAGCTGATGCTGTCACCACTGCAAAATTATTCGTAGAGGAGATTGTAGCGAGACATGGATCGTCAAGAACTCTTGTCAGATCGCGGATCTAATTTCATGTCAAAAGTAATGTGTGAAATCGTGAAATTAATGAAAACAAGACAAATCCACACTACAGCATACCACCCTCAGACGGATGGTCTTGTGGAATGGGTTTAACCATACTCTTACGACGATGCTGTCCATGTACGTAAGTGGACATCAGCGAGACTGGGATGATTTTATTCCATTTGTGTTGTTTGCATACCGAACTAGCATTCATGAGACAATGAACGAAACCCCTTTCTACCTCATGTATGGCCGAGACGCTAATCTGCCAATCGATGTCAGCCTTTCGAAGCCTGTTGTAACATATTCCACCAGTGATGATTACTGTGCAGAAGTTGTCAGTAGGTTAAGAGAAGGCTACATTTTAGTTCGGGAAAATACTCAGTGTGCACAGCAAGGTCAGAAGCAGAAATACGACGAACATTCTAAAGAAATCGCATATAAAGTTGGTGAAAAAGTGTGGCTGTTTACACCAATATCGCGACCTGGACTATCGACTAAACTACTCCACCCATGGAATGGACCATATCGAATAATGCAGAAAACATCACCAGTGAACTATCGTGTTGAACTAAGTGATGGATATCGCACAAGCCAAATAGTACATGTCAATCAGCTTAAGCGATGTACTGATCCCGATGAATGGCCAATAAGACCTCCAGTAGGAGAGGCAGAGAGTGATGATTCTTCTTCCAGTGACAGACCTACTGAAGTGTATGATGCCAGTGAGCCGGTAGTAATTGATAGCATTCCAGGTGATAGTGCAGATATTCCTGATTCTGAGCCAACTGAGATACTGGACGTACAACGTCAACGTAATGAATCTGGGAGATTGGAAAAGTACTATTTTGTGAGGTGGGCTAGTAACCGTGATGACACATGGACTCGTGTGGATGACTTAAATGCACCTGATTCAGCGCTTTGAGGAGTTACATTCCCGGCAACAAAGACGAAACTGGAAATTATAATGGGCCTTTCATGTCACGTTTCATGGATTATATTCGCTTGCAGATTCATTCGGTTAATGGGAATTATGGGAATTAATCATGCTATTGTTTATAACAGCTTCAAAGAGACAGGATTACTAAACAAATGTCTCTGGTGAAATATACTATAGTAGAGGTGTTCATGAAAACAATGGAGATATACATGTAAGATGTTTTAATGAACTGGTGTACCATAGTGTCCGAGGACAAACACTTGGATGAGGGGGGGTTGTAAGTTTACAAATTTGTAGCACGCACGCACGCACACACGCACGCACACACGCACGCACACGCCCATATGTCAATAGGCTATCTTCCCACGGCCACATGTTGGTATTAATGTCTGGAATGATTCTCATGATCAGTTTGTCTGTAGATGAAGTGGTCAGTCAGTGTGACCACTTTATTGGCAATTTGACACTTTAATGGTTGTCTGGTGCATGGATGTGTATGATCTAAGAGAGGGGTGGTAGTTTGAGCATGAAAGGACGGCTGATTTATAATACTGTGGACAGTTGTGATGTGCTCTTGCGAGAGGATGGTTGTTGTTATTGTTATTGGTAGAATTGGTTAGTCGTTTTGAGAGTTGAGTTAGATACTGTAGCTGGCGGATTGTTGTGAAGAGCGAGTTTGAATAGTGTAAGAAGTTATAGAATGTATTCATCATAATCAACCGTGTATTCATCTTTATTAATCATAATTATATTATTTCTAGCATCATTATAGTATTTATAGTTTTATAAGTTGAAATATTTATTAAATTCGTAGAATAAAATTTGAGATCTAGATCAAAACGTGTATTTTCCTTGAGTGTCGGCCATGGTTAACTAACTAAGTGACGTCATCATCAAATCGCTCGGCCTTACCGACGTCACACCTGTATCGCTCACCTGGACCATAGCATTTCAACTAGAATGCTCTTTATCAACAAGATGGCCACCAAACCGTTTATCCGACCGCTTCGAAAATTGCAAATTTGAGATCAGAATACCCAAAAACACATAAAACCAATTTCAGCCTCAAAATCCATCAAATAAACAAGAGGCCCAATGGGCCTGTATCACTCACCTGGAACATTGGCATTTCAACTAATCTTACTTAAGTTTTACATCCATCGGTGTCACTTCCAATGACTTTCAGTCAAATGGTTTAGTTTTCGAGATATTGACAACAATCTTTGGACTGTTTTTTTGCATTAGTGATTTTGAAAATAGATGATATCAGTGCTAATTACAGCTGGTTTCTTAACTGTCTCACTGCTGCAAGCCAGTGCAGCCTATAATTTCAATTTTCAAAAGCTCTTGACTTGTTGAATATTTTGAAAACAATTCGACTGCATGGCTCTGCGTAGGTTATTAAAACCTCAAATTTCTAAAAATCGATTCGAAATTAAAATCTTTTCCCAGCAATTATCTAAATAATGCAGCTATAATATTACTGTAATTCTCTACGTCCTGGTCGATATGATTTCTGAAATAAATCCTTGATAATCTCAACTTACGTCATTCTGTATAAAATCAGCAAAGAAATAAAAGACGAGTTCTTTAGTTTCTGTGGTAACAAATACACCGTAATGAAAACTAATCCGTATGCTTCTACGAAAATCGAAAATCGAGACGGAGATATTCAGAAAACCTTTCTATATCAAATTTCTAGATGATTTAGTAGTTTTGATACCCTCAACCCTTTAACTGTAACAATGTAAAAAAATTCTTTCAATGTCCATTTACAGGCCAGGAGAAGACTACTTTTGAAGATTTACCACTGGAATGACTGTCTCGGTTATCGGGTCAGTCAACCCAGTGACAAAATTTACAAAATAGTTTTTGCTTTATCTCCAAATGGACTGTCAAGAGCAGTTTTGGCGGGCTTGACCATTAAAATGTTAATTTCAGGAAAGACATTAACCATCTGAGGAAAATCTCTTAACTTGCTGAATATTTTGAAAGCAACTTGACTGAAAGTTGTTGGCCACCAACAACTTTCAGTCAAATTGTTTTCAAAATATTTAGCAAGTCCAGAGATATAACCATTGGAATATGTTGTCTTCAAAACTCAGTAGTTCTAAAATGAGCCTGAGGAAAATAGAAACTCTAGCAATCTAATTGAGGAAAAGCTGGGGCTCACTTCTCTGCAGTTCAACCAACGGACATCGCAAATCACTGTGTAAAAGGAATAAATATTGTCTTCCAGTCCTCCGGGAAGCTATGGATTTGAGGCTCCGAAATTCCCACGAAGTCAAGATGCACCTATATGATGCTATACCGGTATGTGTCTCAATTGAAATACTGTACAACTGTTACAGAAGGGAACCATCAATGGCCCTCCTGAACAAACCTGATGCAACACTTGTATGAAGTCATGAATCACCTCTGGCCTCAGTCTAATTCCCGTTGCAGACAACCACCATTTTCTCCTAATAAATTGTCAGAGAACAATGGCTGTAAAAAGTTAGAGTACATTGGCTCCTTAGAGTATATTTTTATTCGAGTGGTATTTCCTGGGAAAAAATAAAGCACGAAACAAGCCGGAGCCAAAACGTGTGGCATGTTTCGAGACGTATGTCATGTGATGAAAAATATGAAAATGCGAGATTTAGGAGCTAAATTCTACTATTATTCTGCATTCACTATGTCTGAAAACTGCTGAAATGTGGATTTTAATTTCAAGATAGTAAAATTTGGACGATTTAGTCAGTTTCTGCACCTTCCACGCAGCTAACGAATTTTCGTATTCGACTGGTACGTTTGCGTAGAGCCCACTTCACCAGTAAATTTACTCTACGGAGAAGTCCCAGTCAAATACAGAAAGAGTTGGCTGCCTGCGCTTAAAAAATTGATAAAAACATTATTCGCCAACAATGTTTCTGATATTAAACATATTTAATATTGCCTGACATTGTTCTCTCATGTGCGGTGCCACCCAACAAAGCAGTTAAACATAGTTGGCCATCTGCGGTGTTTGCCAACTAAGCTACAAAGTACTTTTGATCATTGACTAATCAGCGTACAACCCGCACTCAGATGATTCAAGATGGCAGCCACGATCATTGATGAATTTGAACATAAGGAATCTGACAAGTGTTCACACTGGCTTTAACCCTTTAATCCTCAAATTTATTCAAGAAAATTTAAACCAAGAAGACTATTTTTGAAAATTTACCACTGGAATGACTGGCTCGGTTATCGAGCCAGTCATTCCAGTGGTAAATTTTCTAAAATAGTCTTCTTTTGGTCGGCAAATGGACATTTCTCAAGACCACTGCAGAAGCGTTTTTTGGCCGATGTGAGTGTTAAAGGTATACAGAAAGAGGCAGGCAGGCAAGCAGGCGGGCAGGCAGGCAGGCAGGCAGGTAGGTAGGCAGGCAGGCAGGCAGGCAGGCAGGCAGCCAGACAGAGACAGACAGACAGACAGGCAGGCAGGCAGGGGGGCAAGCAGATTGTGTCATCATGATTGTGTCATCATGTTACCATTGTGTCGTCATATGATGATTGTGTTATTATGTGACTTTATTGTTGGTCGTGTGCGAGTTGGAGAGACATTTTTACAGAAAACAATGTTTTTATCGGAAGTCAGAAATTGTTGGTCCTCTGCACCGGGCTTAATTTCAAACTCTACACGTTACAAATTGTGCAGTACGTTCCACTCTCTGTGAGGGTAGTGCTAGAGCGATGGTCAATAGTTTGACATCTACTTAGAATGCTAGAGAATATGCCAGCTCAGTTTAGAGATTGGAATTTTCAGTACTATGTGTCAACACGTATCAGGCATGAAATGGGAATTGAATATTTTGATACTAATTTGACTGCGAGCTGTTGCCGACATATGCAGCAACAGTTCCCTGTCAAATTAGTTTTAAAATATTCAACAGCTTACTCATATAGTTAGGTTCTTATAATGTCGGGAGGGGTGATGAGAGGGATGGGGGCTTGTTATAACAAACTTGTTATAACAAGCCCTCATCCCTCTCATCCTCCCTCTGTGAAAGTCTCTGAGATCTGTTTGTGCGTCTTTTCTTTATTTAGGTGGCCAAACTGACAGTGCCCAAATATAATGCGTTCAAAATTAGTCTGTATCTGATTCTGTAAGGCACCCAAAATGATCACTATATGACACATTATTGTTGCAGTCGAATGTCATCTGGCTGACCAAATTTGTGTGCATGCGCATGCATGTGTGTGCATGTATTGGCGCAGTCATGTGTGGGTGTGTGCGTGTGTACATGTGTGTATGTATGTGCGTGCATTTTCACATAAATGCAAGGTTGGTCTCACGTACATCTGCATTAAATTTTCTTCTCCACCACCAAAAGAGAAAAGCAAAGAAAATGGTATCTTTAGAAGCGTATCTGTGTCAAACTTTCTTTAAGTGATCTAAAATATTATCAAACAAACAGAAAACAACAATACACCTTTCCCACATTAGCGTATTTTGGGAAAATACCTTCCCAGAATGCATCGCGCATACCACTTCCAACTGGTAACCGCGATAGCCGATGCGCAAACAGCATTACTCTACTATGGGAATCAGATACAGTGCACTTTAGGCAGTGCATATGAAAAACTACGTTCATAATATTTTTGAAGTCATACATCATTGGAAAGCTACGCCATTTTCTATACATTTCTGTATTAGTTTTTATAGTTTTGTAAAATTTAATACAGTTGATTGCAATTTTAAAATATCCCCTATTGTCCACTTGATTTAATGAATCTAGATTGAATGGTGTATTTTATATATGCAAAAATAAAAAAAATAATGCATTAATGTTTCGGCAATTGAATGCACTTTCCAATCATATGTGATTTAAATAATATAATGATTTTACTTTATCATAGGAACGGTTTAGATTGTGGTATATTTTAGTGCAAAAGTAACTCAATGCAGGTCAGCGGCTTGTTGGCTGCGGTACCAGCCAGCAGTTTTGCTCTGAGAGTGGATTTAGTGGAATTCTGGCTTAATGACATCAATGTGGGAAAGGTGTATTTCTTTGATAGAGAAATGATCTCATGACACAATAACTACAGGCTTATGAGTTGTGCAAGTACATGGCGAATGACTATTGTATGAATAAAATTAACTTTTTTTAGCTATTGGCAATAGACAAACAAGAGAAATCATATATTGTAGACTCTCACACTCGTTTCTGTCAGAATATTTTTTAATTTTCAGGATGTCTTTTTTTATGATAAAGACCAACTTTAGTGCTAATTAAAATTTAAGCCAAATCAGATCAGTAATTGCCAAGATATCTATAGATTGAAAATTTGATTTGATCCCGATCTGGGGTTTTAAATCTGGATCACAGGCAAAGGTTGGAATCATCTTTTACATCAACCAACTTTCTTGTATTTAAATTTGACCCACGCTGGATTAGTAGATTTTTAGATACAGCTCTGAACAGACACAGACGGACAGAGAGACAGACAGCAGACAGACAGACATAGACAGACAAGCAGACATGCAGGCAGGCAGACAGGCAGGCAAGCAGACAGAGACACAGACTGACGCTTGACGATGAGGGATCGCAACAGTTTACCTGACAGTCAGCTGAGCTAAAAACCTCTTATCGGATTTGGCTTAAATTTTAACACAACGAAGGAACTTGCCGCGCAAATCATTTACAGACTTTGCCCATGATCCGGATAAAAAAACACAGACATAGATTGGATCAAATTCTGGATATATGCATATATATTTTAGTCTGTAATGAAACATTCTGCAAGACCACTTCAGACCAGATCAGTACTCTGATTTCAGCTGTTTAAATGGATTATTTAATTTTATATATATTGGATGCTCATTGCAATTACAGTAATAGCAGAGTATCTGATAACGTAAACCTCTGAAGTGACCTCAAAAGTTTCTCTTCATATTAATTTTCTACATGTACCTCTAGTATCTATTGACATTTCCAGATCAAAACATTAAATATACAGGCAAGTACATGCGCACTCAAACACACCCACGCCACCACCACACGCACGCACGCACGCACGCACGCACGCACGCACGCATGCACACGCACAACACACACATGCGCGCGCCTACGCGCACGCACACACACACACGCGCGTGTGCACAAAATGTTTCTCAAAATATTCAACAGCTTCTTTGTGTCTGAGCTGCCTTAAATTTGGGACACTGAAATTTCGAGGCTTTAAACCCTCTCAACAACCACAAGCCCAATAACAACAATTCCTATACGCTATAATGAAGTAATATGCTGTTTAATATTTTGACAGCAATCTCACTGAAAACTTCCAAAATCTTTCCAGTCATCAAATTAGTTTTCAAAATTTTAAAACCGCTTGTAATAACCTGTATGAAAATTGCATTTGCCACACTTCCTTGTTGGAAAGGTTAACGCTTTAACACTTATATCAGCCAAAAATGTCCTTCTGCACAGGTCTTGAGAAATGTAAAATGTCCGTTTGCAGACCAAGAAGGCTATTTTTTTAGAAAATTTAACACTGGAATGACTGGCTCGATAACCGAGCCAGTCATTCCAGTGGTACATTTTCAAAAATAGTCTTCTCAGGTCTGCAAACTGACATTTTATGAGAAAAAAAAGAAAAGATTTGAACAAATTCCAGTGTTAAAGGGTTAATTTATTTGCAGTGGAAAACTACCTCCTCAATTCCTGACTTTCTAATTAGTGTAGTAATCAAGTTACACCTGCCAGGTGATTAAACACAGGTGTTGTTAATAGTGAAGAAATCCACAATGACACACATGACTCAACCTGAAACTGAGTTAACCCTTTCATGGCCAACCATCCAAAACTAGCCTCGGGAGTAGCCCAGAGGAATGGCCAAGAGCAGGCCAAGAGATTATTTTTGAAAAGTTACAACTGGAATGACTGGCATAATAACCCAGCCAGCCATTCCAGTGTTAAGTTTTCAGAAATAGTCTTCTATTAGCCTGCGAAAAGACATTCAATATGCAAATATTTTATTAATTTGACGAAATTTAGCCATTAACCCTTTAACACTCGTCAGCCAAAAAATGCTTTTGCAGTGGTCTTGGCAAAATTATCCATTTGCAGACCGAGAGAAGACTATTTTTGAAAATTTACCCCAGATATGACTGCATCGATAACCGAGCCAGTCATTTCAGTGGTATATTTTCAAAAATCGTCTTCCCTTGGTCTGCAAATGGACATTTCTATGAGAAAATTTAAAATTTCTAAAATAAATTTGAGGATTAAAGGGTTAAAGGGCTAACAAGTACGCATATTGATGTAATGCTTCAAAATGGAGGGATTCAATCTGTCACTCAATTATCTGGTGTCATAATCAGAATATGTCACTTGTTAGTTAACCTCACTATCAAAATGACATTAGAAGTAAATCTGCCATCATCATGTCAGTCAGTCAATTCAATCAGTATTCTGTTGAATATTTTGAAACTAATTTGACTGGGAGCTGATGATGCAATAACTCTCAACAAGACATACAAAGAGTACTGAAATCTATTCCACCCCACCCCACAACAACGCACCACGCGTCAATGTAGTGTGAAGACTGCGTAGCAGCGATGTTGAGTTGCAAAGTAAATTGACGCAGCGGCTTATTGTGTCCATGTTTATTTATGTATGCAAGTATGTACTGACATTCATTCAAAAACACTGGCATTACAGGGCATATTAGAATTAAAAGCAATAACAATTTTCTTAATTGGGTCAATGTGACATTGACCTCTGACCACATTAAATTAATAGCAATTCTTCGGAGCGCCAAGGTCAACAAACACGCCAAGTTTGGCGAAGATCCATTGACCTATCAAACGGAGTCCATGAAAGTGGATAAATGGACTAACAGACAAGTAAAAACAATCAGTGATTGAAGACCCTTGTCCTCCCATTTTTGTCACATTATAAAAAGTATTCAGATTTTAACATTAAGTTTTTGCGTTTAGCCAATCTTATCAGCTGATATTTCGAGATGTAGGTTGATGACAGTAAAGTCGCCAAGTCAAAGGTCAAGGTTATTCTGATCTGTTTAGCAAATCTTATCAGGTTATATTTTGGAATTACTTATCTCTAATGGAACACAACTTGGGTACATGGTTGCTTATACCAAGAGGATGCAGGCCGGTGACAGGGAGGTTACCAGGTCAACGGTCACGGTCACTGTCACCTCGACACAGATTAACCGATCCAAAAATATAAGCCGAGTTTTGCGAAACACAAAGACTTAACATTGCTGATGTCATCGGAAAAGTTATCCATATGTCTAACTTTCTGCTCAGGCGAGACAAAAACGTGATAATCAACCATGTGACCTGTAGGCTGACATCATAATCATGACATCATGAATGACTCGATATAGTCCGTCTTTAACACTTAATAGTCCGACACGTTGTACGAATTGTATGTCTTTACCATTTAATAAACATTCTGTTGAATATTTTGAAACTAATTTGACTGGGCAGGGCGCTTTTGATGCCTTAGGCAGCAACAGAATCCAGTCAAATTAGTTTCAAAATATTCAACAGGTTTCTCTGCATAGTTTTCTGGAAATTGATAGTCAAGAAGTTCAGGGATTGATCGAACCCAACACGATCGAGGTGTGGGTGGAGCTTAACCAAGGATAGGCGGAGCATAGATAAAACTGTAACGGTCCATTGGCATGGATGCACGCACACATGGATGCAATGGATTACTATAGCATCATGTTGTGCAAGGGGGGGGGGGGGGGTTGCATAAAAATATTCACCTTTAATTTGGCTGAATCATGTTTAACGTCTCCCCTTAACAGTTCATCATTCATGTGTCTTTTATGCTTGTACCGTACTTCATTTTTACAGTCACAATGCATCACATCCAACAGCATAATGGAGGGATCCAATATCTCACATCATAATCAATTACGTCATATGTTAACTGACATCACAAAAATGATGCCGCTCCATCATGAAGAATGGATCACATCCAAAGACATAATGGAGGGATCCAATATCGCACTCAAATATCTGACAGCATAATCAATTATGTCATATGTTAGCTGACATCACAAAAATGATGTCGCTCCGTCATGAAGAATGAAAAGTCTATTACAGAAGTATATGAATTGGACATCTTTGCTGAATTTAGTTTGATAAATATTATGTTGGGAGATGTCGATGTCATACACGTATTAGTTACAGAATATTCAACTGCTCCCTTGAAATTTAGATACTGCAAAGTTTTAAGTTAACCGTTTAATGGTCATACCGGCCAAAACCGGCCTTTGTTATGGTCTTGTGGAATGTCCATTTACAGGCCAAGAGAATACAATTTTTGAAAATTTACCATTGGAATGATGAGCCAGTCCCTTCCAGTGATAAATTTTCAAAAATTGTATTCTCTTGGCCTGTAAATGGACATTAAATAAGTAGATAATTAAATTTTTTTTAAACAAATTTTACCATTAAAGGGTTAATTCCAAGAAGCGTGAAGAGTGGGCAGAGCACAGCTAGACATGAATCCCTCCATTAACCCGTACCATTTTGATGTAAAAATTTTTAATTTTCAAATTAAATTAAAGGATGAACTGATGTTCATTTTTCAACAAATTTGATGGAAGATGTTGCTGTTGTAGACAGCTGTCAGCAACATCGTCCACAAAAATTCTTGGGAAAATGTACACTAGCTTCTGTGTTACTGGCACGATAATAGATAGAATATTGACATTAGGATGCTACGGGTTAAGTCAATGTACTGTTGAAAGAGAACTCACACCCACATAAAACTAACAACAATAGGATTTCATAATTGACAAATTCTTTATGATATAAAACTTATTCTGTTGAATATTTTAAAATTAATTTGACTGGAAGACATGGCAGCAATGGCTTCCAGTCAAATAATTTTTTTTTAAATATTCAACAATTTTCCTGTATGGTTGCCTTGAAAATGATCTTTCGGGAATTTGCAGGCCAAGAGAAACCTATTTTTGAAGATTTACAACTGGAATGACTGGTTAGACTATCTAGTTAGTAACAGTCAGTTAAACATTAAAGTTTCACAAATAGTCTTTTCTTGCTCTGTAAATGGACATTAGCAAAATCACTGCAGAGGAAGTGTTGTCAGGCTTGACCACTATAGGGTTATTATATCTTTATATATATAACATTGTTATTTAAAATGTAAAGTTAAATTATCTTCACATCACAAATCACTTCAAATGTCTAAATCAAATATTAACCCTTTAACACTCAAACCAGTCAAAAACACCTTCTGTAGTGGTCTTGAGAAATGTCCATTTCCAAAACAAAAGAAGACTATTTTTGAAAATTCACCACTGGAATGACTGGCTCGATAGACGAGCCAGTCATTCCTGTGGTAAATTTTCAAAAATAGTCTTCTCTTGGTCCGCAAATAGAAATTTTCTATCAAGAAATAACAATTTTCTTGAACAAATTTGCGGGTTAAATGATGAAATTAACAGAAACATATCAAGCAGTACAAATGGTTTACCCGACTCGGTTTATAATATTAATAATAATATGCCTACAGGCATAAAAATAAACTGAAGACACAATTAAAATTTGATACACTCTACAAGGATACAAAAACATTTACGGGCAAGCTGAACTGAATCCTGAATCAACAGAAATAATTGAGCCCATTTCCTGAGAATTGCAAGTAATCATCTTTTCTAAGAATTGCAATAGCTCAACTGTGCATTTGTTTTGCTAGTACAGGTCAAAGGTCAAACAGAAAGCATAACATTGTAGTTGTGGTTAACCATTCATCAGTCACACGAGCAAGGGGAGATAATTTACTTCGCATATGTCTTATAGTTCAGCTCAGAATTAACTTAAATTGTTTCCTAAATAAAATAAAATGTACTGCTGAATATTTTGAACATACTTGAATTGGAAGTCATTGCTGCCTTACATTTGTATGTTCACAATATTCAACAGAAAATTTTTTACTAACATATTTCTGTTTCTGTTTGGGAAAATTTAAAACTTATTTCTGAGATTGTACTGTACTTGTATAATTAATCAGTAATACGAGAAGGAAAATTATTTTTGAAAACTGTTCAAAACTAGTAACTGGCTCTTTTCAACACTTTAATGACAATAATTTATCAAGGGAATTAAAATTATAACAGTGAATATCTATTTGCAGGCCAAGAGATTAATTTTGAAAATTTAACACTGGAATGACTGGCTTGGTTAAAAAATAGCTTAGTTTTTGGATGACTTGATCATTAATGGGTTAACCGTTTAACCCTTTCATCAACAATTCTCTGAAAAAGGTACATTCTTTACGATATAAAACTTAATCTGTTGAATATTTTGAAATGCAATGATTTCCAGTCAAATTAATTTCAAAATATTCAACATTTTTCCTGTATGGTTGCTGTGAAAATGAGATATGGAGAATTCATCGGTGACAGGGTTAACCCTCGAGTCAGCCAAAAGCAGCCTCTGTAGTGGCCTTGAGATATGGCCATCTGCAGACGAGGAGAAAACTATTTTTAAGAATTTACCCCTGGAATTACTGATTTGGTTCTGTAAATAGACATTTTCAGTGAAAAGATTTTAATTTTCTTGAACAAATCTGATGATTAATCCTTTCACGACAAAGCCAGCCAGCCATAACCAGCCTGTTTAGTGGTCCTGGGTAATAGCCATTTGCAGGCGAAGAGAAGACTAATTTTGGAAAATTTACAACTGGAATGACTGGCTCGATAACCGAGCCAGTCATTCCAGTGGTAAATTTTCAAAAATAGTCTTCTCTTGACCTGCAAATGGGCATTCAATAAGTAAATATTTTAACTTTTTAACACAAATTTAGTCAATAAAGGGTTAAAGAGTTAAATCATTATCTGTTTGTGATAAACATACATGTACCTAAAACGACACAGACGTATATACTGCCCGTGTGAAATAAAATACAAGTTAACTTGGATTAGCTTGGATTTTCTTGAATATCCAAACTATTAGAAAATTATTCAACCCATACCAGCTTGGAATTCCTTGAATTAGCTTGGACTTTATGTAGTGGCGTAAATATCTTGAAAGTCACACCTCTCAGAATTCAAGCTAGCTGGAATTTTGTAGGACATTTTGAATGTCATCATGAAAAAGTGCACGCTTCTTGGATTTTCTAGAACTTTGTCTTGTCAGACATAAAAGAATCCAAGCTACTTGGATATCCTTGAATTTGAAGATTCACTTACGCTACCTTGGATTATCTTGAAATAGCTTGCACTAAGGCAAGAACAGGTTCTGTAGTCATGTAGAGATGACCTTGACCTGGTAAATTGGCGGGAAATTTAAAAGGTCTTTGTAAAAAAGCAAACAGTACATTCATTGCATTGATCATTACCAGCTATGGATATATAGAATATGATAGTTTGGAAACACTGACAGTACTGTTAGATAGAATGCTTAGCATCAGTAACCTTAAATGGAAAGAGACATGTATTTTGAGGTATGTATTCTATTGATTTCCAGAGATTTATTCAGAGTTACCAGTTTTGGTATAGCTTTTTCAGTCCTATAGAAATAATGCAGTGATCATGACTTTCTAAATAGTATGGTACATTAACAATCTCTGTCGATAAGAATAACAGACACATTGTTAATGTCTGGCTGAACTTGTATTTGTTATTGGGTATTACATGTAGCTCAACTCCCATGAAGGTGATTTTGGTATTCAAGCATACTGGTATATATTTATATATAATCTGTGTGGCAGCATTTATGTGTACGTGCATGCATTTTATGTTAATGTCTAACCTATTTCAAAAGCTAGGATTTGCTGGGATTTTCTTGAAGTTCTAGATAGCTGGGACTTTCTGGAATAAAATCCAAGCTAGGTGGAATTTTCTTGAATGTTCAAGTAAGCTTGGATTTTCTTGGATGTTCAAGTTAGATCGGATTTTCTTGAATTTTCAAGCTAGTTGGGATTTTCTTGAATGTTCAAGCTATCTGGAATTTTCTTGGATTTTAGATTAACTAGGCCTTTCTTGGATTTTCTTGAATTATCTTGAATTTTATGTGGCCAATACCAGCAAGCTAATCCAAGCTTTTCCAAGTTATTAAAAGCTTGGATTAGCTGGCATATTCAAGCTCCACAGAACTTGGATATTCATGAATATCCAAGCTTTTTTTGGCCTGGGTGGTCTGACGTTTTGTTAGCTTACTAAAATACTTACCACTACATTCACTGTTTGCTATAAGTCACCTGACTTAGATATCTCAGAAAATTTTAACCTATTCATTCCCCTGGTGTGGGTTCCCTTGTAAACAAGGTTAGCAGAGATACATCCCTCCATTGGGTAGTCTTGATAGTATCTCTTTAACTCTAAAGCAGTCATTGCTCTAGGGAACCGGTTCCTCTATTCCTATAGAGAACATATAAACGAGTCTGTGAGCATGCACACTTATGCTACTATTGAGTGGCTTAGTATTTTTGTTGTGTTACAAAACAAGAGGCCTAACGTTTGATAAGGGGGTTCTCTTCAGCGGTGCTAGGAATATATAAACTATATTTGCGGAAATGTTGAAGACTATATAATAACAGTCCTTCGTCTGATTTCCCTGATGGTGCCGATTTTGACATTATGTTTTGATTTTGAGATAAACAAGAGGCCTAATGGCCTGTCGCTCACCTGCAACAGTAGCATTTGAAATACTGGGTAGTTCATATCTCATGAAAATATATTTCGTGAAACTTCTACAGGATGACAGATAGATTCTATGTTTTAATACGGAATAATCTTCGAAATAAGATCTTAGTAAATCTACCATGACAATTTGACCGAAGAATCATGTTTGTACTCCAATCATGTTTGTACTCCAATTTTGAATCCAAATATTTTACAATTTTTAAAGAACTCTAGTAAATAAATCTGACAATTTTTTTTCAAGAATTCAAGCGCAAAACTGCAGCTGTATTTTATCCAAACTGAATGCCAGTCAAGGTCTCATCTCTCATGTTCAAAATATGAAGTGAATCGTAAAGTTTTCGAGTGGAAACAGAATTACATGCATGAAAACGATTTCTATAATCCCTGCCGATAACGATTTAGAGTAAAATCTCATGACTTGATAATTCCAATTATAGTGTTCACTAGGTGTATAAATTTGATAATAAACTGAATTTATAACTTTGATAGGTGCTAATTTTTTTATCTGATTTGGCAAAAGATGTTAATGGAATGACAAAATTAACATTCTTAGATAAATGTCTGTGTCGACTCATCATGTTCTTTGGCATGTTTGGACATTAATGACAATGACATGGTGTTAGGGTCAACTGAATTTCATGCTCATCCATGGGCAATTTTATGTTAGTAAGAGATGATGGACACATGAAGTACAGTTGAATAAGACTAATTCTGGAATGATGGTTTGGATGAAGTATATGAAATGTGACACAGAAGTGGCACTATGCGAAGTTGTACTTACTATACAATAACAGATGACATCGCTAAGTTACAGACAGCATTTACTTTTAAGTAATTACTGACCATGGATTACAAATTTTAACTGACATCATGATGCATGTCATTGTAAAATCTTGTCATTCCGTCTCCACTACCTCTCACTATGTGTATGCTGTGAGTAAATGGTTAACAAACGTGAACAAGAATATTGTATAACAGGTAACGTTATGTAATAGTAGCATTTTATGCAACACAAAATTACAATGACATTAGTGACAGAAATAAATGTGTGGAAATCTTGAAAAGCACTTCTCAAACGTGGTCACTAGATCAACTTAGTCAATGAATTACTGGTAAAGACGTAGATATCCGTACAGAACTGGGCCACTAATGAAAAAAGAGTTAGACCGGCAAACAGCTGAAATGCTAAAAGCTGGAATAATAGAACCATCAGATAGTGAATGGCAAAGCCCAGTAGTATTAGTCAAGAAAAAGAATGGTTCTTATAGATTTGCAGTTGACTATAGACATCTGAACAAGGTGACAAAACCTGTTCACTTTCCTCTTCCCAAACTTGACGATGTGTTTGATGCCATTGGAGAAGCGAAATCTCAAATATTTAGTACGCTTGACTTAGCCTCCGGATTCTGGCAGATCCCAGTTTGCCCTGACAGTAAAGATAAGACAGCTTTTGTCATTCATGATGGAGTCTTTGCCTGGAATCGCATGCCTTTTGGTTTAATGAACTCCCCGTCTACTTTCCAAATGGTAATGCAAAATGTTTTCCGTGGAATAAATTGGCGTCATGTGTTGGTATATATAGATGATCTCTTGATATTTAGTCAAAGTTTTGAGGAGCATTTAGAGCATCTCAAAGAGGTGTTTTCTAGACTCAGAAATGCTAATCTAAAATTACAGCCTGCTAAATGTAAGTTTGCAGTACCCCGTGTCCAATATTTAGACCACATACTAAGTAAAACCAAGACCACGTAATCAGCATGAGGTAAGAAGTTATTTAGGAATCTGTAATTACTATAGAAAATTTGTCCCAAACTTTTCCAAGATAGCAGCACCACTAAATCAGTTGTTACAAAAAGACATTACCTTCAGCTGGACAGATGAGTGCGAAAATGCATTCGTTCAGCTAAAGGAAAAGTTGGTCTCACCACCTATTCTAGCCTATCCTGACATGAACAAGGAATTCATCCTAACAACTGATGCAAGTGGAAGTGCTATTGGATTCATATTAGGTCAATTAGACAATAACAATATAGAACGAGTCATTGCATACGGGGGCAGATCTTTGAGGGAAGCTGAACGAAAATGGGGAATAACTGACAGGGAATGTTTGGCAGTAGTGGAGGGAATTCGTCATTATCATGTCTATTTAGCAAACTCTAAATTTACAATAGTAACTGACCATAAAGCACTTAAATGGCTGGATAGAGCTAAACAGACAACTGGTCGGTTAGCCAGGTGGTCATTATTATTGCAAGCTCATAAATACCAAATAGTGCATAAAGAAGGTAAGAGGCTACTTAATGCGGATACTCTGTCAAGACGAGAATATCCAGAGAATATAGAATCAGAAGTGGATGACACTGACATTATGGGACCAGAGGTAGGTGTAATAGATGGGCTTGATAAAGACAGAGGGGAATTCCAAGTAGAGTTTTATTATCAGAATGAGAAGCCAACCGTATTGAATATTAATGTAACAGATACTGATACAATCGCTCCATCTAGGGACACAGACAATATAGGTAAGCTACAGAGTGAGTGCCCAGAAATTGGTTCAATTTTTAAATATTTAATGCATCAGGAACTGCCGGATGATGAGACACAAATGAAAAAGGTAATAATGGAGTCAAGTCAATATGAAATTGTTAATGGTGTCTTATTCCATTTCTTTCAACCTCGGCAGAAAAAGGTAAGTGAAAATTTAGGATTCATTCAACAGCTGGCATTACCGCAAGTACTTCGTTTGGATGCCATGAAATCCTACCATGATAGCTTAGCTGGAGGGGGTCACTTAGGTGTGAAGAAAACCCATAGCGCCATCAAACTCAAATACTATTGGCCTCGAATGATGCAAGACGTACACGATTACATCAGGTCATGTGAAATCTGTCAAAAGGTCAAGCGTCACATGCATCACAAAGATGCTCCACTTACTTCAATGCCAATAGAGGATACATTTTCTAGAATCCATATGGACATTCTTGGCCCACTTTCTACTAGCACAGAAGGTTATACTTCAATATTGCTGGTAGCTGATAGCTTCTCAAGATGGTGTGAAGCTTTTCCACTGAAGACTCAAAAGGCTGAAGAAGTAGCTGATGTATTTTATAATGAGTTCATTACACGGTATGGAGCCCCTAGAACTTTAATTACAGATCGCGGTAGGAATTTTACATCAAAACTTGTAAATGCCTTGTGTGAGTTGTTCCAGATTACACACCACTTAACATCCGCTTATCACCCTCAAACCAATGCTACCTGTGAAAGAATGAATAGCTCATTAGCCCAAACTCTCCGTTCCTATTGCAGCAAGGTAGAAGAAAATTGGCCTAAAATATTACCTAGTGTGATGATGGCTTTTCGAAATTCACCCGCTACTCGGTCAACAGGTTTCTCTCCATATCATATATTGTTTGGCAAAGAAATGAACCTTCCCTTCGATACAGCCGTTATTCCCAAAGAGTCGATAGGTAAGGATGCTGAGCAACATATAAATGAACTTGTAGATCGACTGAAATATGTAAAAGAAATTGCAAATGAAAATGTTGCAAAATCACAAGAAGCAAACAAATCTTATCATGACAGAAAAGCTGAGGAGCCAAATTATAAAGAAGGTGATAAGGTTATGATACAACAGTTTAAAACGGAAAAAGGTAAGTCGAGAAAATTACAAGACAAGTGGCATGGTCCTTATGTAATAGTACAGGAATGCCCAAATTATACTTACCTGCTAAGGAACTGTAC
Source organism: Chaetoderma sp. LZ-2023a (assembly GCA_034401795.1). NCBI lineage: Eukaryota > Metazoa > Mollusca > Caudofoveata > Chaetodermatida > Chaetodermatidae > Chaetoderma > Chaetoderma sp. LZ-2023a. Next base: position 34,149,731 of record CM067364.1, on the reverse strand, counting down.
CGATAATAAGGTAGGAAATGCAAGGATCAATGCTAATAGGCTGAGACCATATCATAGTCCAGAAGGTGTAGCAATAAGAAACGCAGGTAAGTGATACTGCTACTTCTGATGCTCCAAAGGAGCCAAGTAGCACCACAGGTGAGCGATCCTCTGAAAACACCCAGTTACCTCATGTTCCGATGGAACCAGGTAATATGGTGTCAAATGGTGGTAACAATAGTCAGAGGATGCCACAACAGATAGTTAAAATACATAAGTGTGCAATGCATCATGGAAAAAGAGTTTATTATGTACAATGGGCTCACCAGGCACAAAGGACTTGGGAGCTAGATGATAAAGTCCCTGATGTACACAAGAGATTTTTCCATGAAAATAAAACTATGGATGGCAGAGCTAAAAAGCTAAAGCGACGTAAAAGGAGTTATTTTAAGTAGTAACTACCGATAGATAACTGTAAACATTCAGAAGTTGTAATAGAGACACTAGAAACCTCTGCTTCTTATAGTATTACACCTCAGATTTACCCAAACATAGCAATTGAGCGCCAGTATTTGCTACCATAGATATTAAAGATATATTAAGAAAGACAATAATGGGAAATGTACATGTATGTGATTTAATAATATTGTTGTATTTTCTTAGTGTATTTCAGTTGATAACCGTGTATATTTCTGATGTTTGGAGACCAAACATATGTGGACAGGGAGGTAATTATGGTATGCGCTCCTGGATTAGGTTCAAGGGACCTAATTAGTGCAGGCGCTAGGTATGTACCTACTCAGTATTTTGGAAACAATATGACTAAGTTGTTGATGCTATAGGCAGCAACAACTTTTGGGGCAAACTGTTTCCAATACTGATCAGGTGACTTTTCACTATAAGTGATTTTAAATTTTAAGAAGAGGTTGTTATATAGGTGCTGGATTGTTTGATTGTTTAAAATCTATTTAACAGTTTTAACCCTTTTTATACTGACTGACTGATATGAAAACAGCTTGCCTTGAGCTAACATAAAATGCTACTAGAATTATCTTGAGAACAATCTTATTGAAGGCTATTACTGCAGAAATAACTTTAATACATATTGCTTTCAAGAGTTTTAGCAGTGTTTTAAGAAAGAAATGATGGGTAATTCAGGATGAAAAGGGTTAATTATTTTCTAAAAAAATTGTAATGGATGTTGTTTTAAATAATGTGTGTATGTATGGATATCGATGTTAGATTTTTGTATAAGAAATAGTGATGGTGTAATTAGTTTTGTGATATAAAAAAACTGTTAAAATATATTTTTATTTTTTGGTATTAATTAAATTAAGTTGTTACTTTTTTTCAACATAAATGCGACATGGTTAAATTAAAATTAGACTGGGGAAAATGACAGTGACACCATGCACTCCAACCACTGCTCAAAAGAATTATATTAATCCAGTCCAGTCCCCACCCCTTCATAGACTATATCCATGGGCTGTATATTGTCACAGCTGGAGTGCTATATGTTCTCAGCCCTCTCCCCATACGCAATCAATACTTGAGCTGATGTCAGTGACACCCACCCGCACCCTGGCACTTTTGCATAGTCTGAATTCATGCAATGTTATGTACAATTCTTGTTCAGACTTGAGCCAGGGGATCATGGGAAATATATGAATATTCCATACAATTTTGATAAATTTAGTGAATTTCAACCAATCAGAAACCAACTAGTTTTCTCTGCTAATGTGTTTCTATGGGAATTTATCTCCAAGCCAAACAAAAATTTTAGCAAGCCAGTGTTCAAGAGTCAGTATATTCATTATTGAACTGGCTCTTGAATGCGCAACAACTAAAATAAAAACTTTTCTGTGTCAATTTATTCACTGGCTTGCTGTTGCTTCTACTACAGGTATGTCATAGATTTTTTAATTATTGTGTAGCTGGAATTAAATACTGTGTCTATTTCAACCTTATATTTTAACAGCCTCAGTAGTGTAGAAAATGACTGAATTCTGCAAAAACATTCCTAGCTACCATATCCTCAATTACCACAACAGTGGTTGTGTTAATTACAAATTTTCTGAGCTGTTGCTCTTAGCAACAGTTTTACTGCTCACAGCAACAGTTTCACTGGTCATATTTTTTTATCCTGTATGGTATAGAATATTCATAATTATCAGGCTTTAGTAGGCCTTCCATGCTTGTTGATATGAATACAAATTGATTGAGCTGTTGCAAATGGGTATTAGCAATGGTTCAACTGGTTTGTCTTCATGGTAACCAGCTTGGTAATTGCTTGCTAAAATTGGTTAAGAAATGCAGGATGAAAAGGGCTAACGAAATATGTTATTTTTTTAATAATAATAATAATAATAATAATAATAATAATAATGATAATAATTTTGATAATAATAATTTTGATAATAATTTACATAATGATTTTAATAATGATTTCATAATGATTTTAATAATAATTGTGTTAATAATTTTCATAACTGTTTGGATAAAACAAAGTTTAACAATGATAATTCTAATGAACTGCTGCTGCTACTACTATACTGAAATCTACTGTCCTACCAATGCCTGCTATCACTACGACTATGACTGCTGCTTCTGTAACTGCTACATCTACACACCTACTTCGACTAACCTGGATATTAGTATTTTACAAAACAATTATTGAACTGGCTCTTGAATGCGCAACAACTAAAATAAAAACTTTTCTGTGTCAATTTATTCACTGGCTTGCTGTTGCTTCTACTACAGATTAACCCCATGCCAAGCGAGTAGCCCCACCGAGCTAATCAACCCCGTAGTCAGGCACGAAAGGTGCACAGTTTAGCCAATGAGAACTCACTTTAAAATGATAGGCAAATTAAAACTTGCTGTCTAACATTCAATGTAGATGGAAGAGTTCACCAAGAACGATCAGTTGAAATGATGTATTAGATATTTCCGATAATTTGATTGGTCAAATCAGGATATCCCATTTATGACGTACATGACGTAGCCACATAAATTATGAGATAACTTTCTTCTAAGACTGTAAAAAAGTTGATCTTTGATACAGGTTTAGAGACAAAACTTGTGACATTGAACTTTTTATGCCAAAAAACCTCAGAAGCGTCTTCTAGGGAGATAGATTGCTTGTCTCGTTTCGATCAAGGTTTTCTAGGCAAGTAAACTACAAACCGATGATGAAAAACATACAATTCTGAGTTGACCGTGAATTTTACTGAAACATAATTAAGCTCCTTTATGACAAAGTTCTTGTGGTAATTGCAAACTAAGTTTTAGTGACGCTGATAAAGTAGCAAAACAAGTCAACAATTTGCATGGAATAAAAAATGCAACTGTGGTCCATGTAGTATCTGTGCATCGTGCCTTCCACTGAACCTTGCCTTTGGCTGAAAGCATGCAATTAATATTGAAGTTGGGTGGACCATGAAGTAGGCCTAATTTGATACGACAAGTAGCATGCATCCATACACCAAGATTGGTTAAAAAACTCTTAAAACTAAAGCCAGGACAGGGATTTTCTATGATGATTAGTGAATTGCGAAAGGTAGGTCATAGACAAATTTAGTTGAAATCTGTCAAGAAGCTAAGGAGGAGATGCATTTTGACACTTTCCGGTAAATTTTTTGACAAAATCTAAGATTTTCACCAAAAAAATTGACGAATCAAAAATCTGAATAGAGGTTCTAGAACATACCACTATAGGACCGTTCAAGACAAGTTTGGCTGAATTCTGTCAAAAAACTAAGGAGGAGATGTGTTTTGACACTTTCCGGTAAATCTGTATAAAATCTAAGATTTTCACCCAAAAAATTGACGAATCAAAAACCTGAATAGAAGTTCTAGAGCCTACCTTCATAGGATCCTTCTAGCCAAATTTGATTAAAATCTGCCAAGAGGTACAGGAGGAGATACATTTTAAAGCAAAAGTTGACGGCCGGACGGATGGTCGCCATGTCATAAGCTCACTTGGCCATTCTGGCCAGGTGAGCTAAAAACCCTCTGAGTAGGCATTCAATAAAGTAGGTTAGTCTGTCTGTCGTGTGTCAATTTGTACCGGTATGTAAAATTTCTTTACATTTCAGTCAAGACTGCATAAGTTGAAAAGTTATTGGTTCATCGCAGTTGTTTTAAAATAAACAGGATTTGACTATTTTTAATAAAGAGGATGTCGTTTCTTCATTCAACCATGAAAAGCACTGATCATAGATATTAAAAATATTTGTTATTGCCTAATTTCATGACCATTTCAAAATAAAGGACTGTTAATTTAAGAGTTGACTCGGTACATCCGTAAGCACTAAAACGATCAAGACACTCCTTTAGGTGCTGATCGACCATCCTGACTTAAATCCTATCCACGATTCACGTCTTGAGAATTGTTGCTTTTTTTCGCATGGCGTGCAGTGTTGCCCACAACATCTGATTTTTGGGTGTTCCCAAGGACCCCACACTCTCAGATTTGGGGGTCTCACTGTAAAATCTGGGGGTCCCATGGAGTCCTCATCTGAAATATGGGGGGGGGGGGGGTCCCATGTTTTTTTCTTAAAATAAACGCAACACATTGATCTAATTATAAAGGACTTTATTAAACATGTTGAAAGCACTAGTTATGACATTGTGTAAATACTGTTAATGTATATATAGACAATATTAACTATGCATGGTTTATTAACCTTTAGCGCTTAACAGTTTTGGCCACCATTGTAGATCACCAAAATACATATTTTTGAAAGTTTAACACTGGAATGACTGGCTCTAAACAGTGCCTTCTTTTTCTTCTTCTTACAATTACTGGCCGCCTTCAACTTGCTGAAGATTATGCCAGGTGTGTACATGCGTCAAGTTTAAAAACAGGGTGCCAAAAAGTATGTACAGGTGCAGATTAAAAACAGAGCTTCCACGCTAGTATCACAGGGTGGAAATTATATACATATAACCTGTTTTGAGGGACCACCTATGGGGCACATAAATTAGCCACTAACAAGACAGAGTCTCTTATAAGAAGGAACCTGCTATAGAATGGTTTGCTTGGAGCCAAGAGATGAGGGTTCGTTAATACAGGTGGTCAAAATGTCACTGTCTTAAGGAACTACTCTGCTATTGGTCCAAAGGGTAGGTGGTTGTTCAAGCAGGTTGAACTGTATTTGATTTCCAATATTATGCAGAATAGGCTGGTACATGCTATGGAATTATATAAGTAACTCCATAAGCCCAAAGCCTAACCAAGCTAGAACCTACTAAGTGCCCCGATAAGCATTTATCAAATTAACCATTATAGCGCTAAAGTCAAATGTAGGGATTTTATGTGAATCTACTACTGGCTCAAGTAAAACTGATTTTCATATTGAAAACAGTATTGTTGAAGTTGTTGGTGTCATAGACATCAACAGCTTACGACAACATTATTTTCAAAATAAATATCAGTTAGCATGTTAGAAAAACTGAAGAATGTGAACTAACAAAATTCAGCATTAAAATGGTTAATAATAATCCAATATCATAACCCTAGTATATCAAGCTCAGAACATATGAAAGAATAAGTTTCCGACTTTATTCAATGATTTTGAAATCTTGATAATTCCCCCCCCCCTCACCCCCTCCCACCCAATGTAAATAGATGATTGTAAAATGAGCCTCTATAGGTAACACATCCCTCCCCCCCCACCCCTCTCTCTCTCACCACCACCATAAGCACAAAACCATCTTTGTATTTAAGATTATTTCCATGAAGCGACATGTTATGCCGGTTTCTTGTTGTAGAAATATTCCCGGGTAACAATGTATTTTAGCCTGGAAACGTCAACAAGAAACCAGTATAAATGTCAGCTTTTTCAGCATATTCAGGGAACTAGGTGTGGTCAGAAGACCAGTTAGACTGTGCGGTTCAGTCACAAAAATAAGACCACAACAAATAGAATAAGATTGCTAGCATACCTTTAGTTAGGGAGTAAGCGTCTTAGTTTAATATTTGATTTATATAGTCAAAGTCAGTATTTAAAGTCTGTGATTTTTACAAGATCAGTTATTATTGTTCAAATGAAACTTATTATCTAGTTAACTGTATTAATAGATGATTAAACCAAAGTGTATCATGGACAAATAATTCTCAGCGTATCATGGACAAATAATTCTCAGCGAGTAAAAGATGAATAATGTTTAATGAAGTCTTCTGTGTTATCAACTAATTATTGACTGATGGTGAATCTGCCATTAAGACTGTTATCAACGGAGTCCTAAGCAGTGTCACTGAGCGTCAAAGAAGTGAACTATGCACCACTTATCAACCAGCCTATCTGTCCTAAGAATTGTCTTGAGATTTGTGATACAACAAAGATAGCCTGTCAGTCCATAGTAGGCAAAAGTTAGCAGTTTGTACAGCTCTCCTGCCCTGGTCATAAATTAGATGGGTCACAACCGTGGCCCCACTGGTGGGCAGCTACATGTCAGTCCAGCCTGCCTAAGCTTGATATCAGGACCAGATCCAGTCAAGAAAACCTCCCCCATTACACTAGTCTCTGGTCACCAGGGCCTTGAAGGCATCTAGTGACACGCTGGTGACTGTCGCTTCTGGCAGGGTATTCCAGTCAACGGCTGTTCTTGGGAAGAAGGTTGCTTGTCGATATGCTGTTCTGGTATGTGGGATTTGATATGCCATACAGTGAGTGTGTCTTGTGTGACGGAGTGGTTTCACTAGGTAGTTTTCCATGTTTACTTCTACTAGGTTGTTGTTAATTTTATAGAACATGATGAGACGGGCTGCTTTCCGGCGAGCTTGTAGACTTTGCCATTCTAGTGTGTTGAGCATTTCGCCTATGCTGGATGTATTTCGATATCGATGGTTTATGAATCTGGCAGCTCGCCGTTGGACTTTCTCAATTTGGTTGATATCACTTTGCTCATATGGGTCCCAGAAAGTACTCGCATATTCAAGGCTCGGTCGTACTAATGATTTGTACCCTTGTGCCTTAATCCTTTTAGATGAGATTCTGAGGTTTCTGCGGAGGAAGTCAATGGCCTTGTTGCAGATCGTTGATATGTGTGGCTTCCAGTCTAGATTGTTGGAGATAGTTAACCCCAGGTATTTTTCTGATGTAAGGGGTTTTAGGATCACGCCGTGGCGTTGGTATTCGTGTCGTATGGTGGTCTGTTTTCTGGAGATGGACAGGATTTTGCATGGTGAAACTCCATCTTCCACTTTTCTAGCTTGTCCAGGTCCTCCCGCAGTGTTTGGCAGTCTGTTTCGTCTTTTACTGTAAGATAGATGATGGTATCATCAGCAAAAAGTCTAATCTTTGATGTAATGACTTGGTGGATGTCATTTATGTAGAAAAGAAAGAGGGTTGGTCCCAGTACTGAGCCCTGTGGTACTCCAGATTGAACTTTTGCCGGGGTAGATCTTTCTCCATCAACAAGGACAGGCTGGCTGCAGTCGGATAGAAAGGCTTCAATCCAGGTATTTGGTTTCCCCTAATGCCGTAATATCCGAGTTTATGTATCAGGAGACTATGACAAACTTTATCGAAGGCTTTTGAGAAGTCCATTATGAGTATGTCCATTTGGTTGCCTTTGTCAATTTCCTTACTGATATCGTCAACAAATTTGAGTAGCTGGGTCTCACAGGGGCGCTTGCTGCGGAAACCGTGCTGAAGGTGATATAAGATGTCATATTTTTCAGCATGTTTCATGATATGGCTTGTGATTATGTGTTCCATTACCTTGCAGCAGATACAAGTAAGTGAGATGGGATGATAGTTAGATGGATCATACTTTTGTCCTTTCTTGAAGACTGGGGCAACGTTTGCATTCTTCCAGTTAGTTGGTATTACTGATGTAGATAGGGACTTCCTGAAGATCATTGTTAAGATTGGTGCAGTTTCAGGTGCCAGTTCTTTCAATATGTTTGGATTGATGTTGTCAGGGCCAGCGGCTTTGTGAGTGTTCAGTTTCGACAACAGTTTTTCTACCCCTGCCTGTGTGATGTTTATGTCATTGGTAGGAGCAATGGTGGTCAGGCATAAAGTACTGTTCCTGGAATTCATTTCTGCTTACATTGAAAGTGCTGCTGAATGCAGACTCGAACTGCTGGTTCAGGATGTTGGCTTTCTTGTAGGCTTCTGACTAGTTTCCCATGTTGTTTTAGTGGTGATATGCCTCCATTCCCTGACTTACAATGTTTTATAAATGACCAGAAAACCCCCCCCCCCCCAACAGAACCCCCTTGTGGGTTGGTCTGTTGTTTTATTAACCACTATAAAAACATACTTACCGTTCAAACACTACTGCTAAATCAATTATCTGCATTTAGCTATCAGAATAAGATTTTTATGCCTGCATACACACCTCACCATGCCTATTCCTATTAATATGGACCCTCAACCAGACTACTGGTTGAGTCCACCTCCAGCCTACTGACAGATATAGACTGGCACCAGTCTATACTCACCCCATAGTGACGCTTGTCACTAAGCGCGCTTGCGCATGCGCACTGGAGCCCAAATAGGAAACAGATTCACTTTTCTAGATTTAAGTGCTAAATATTAAAGGCTAATTCTCAAATCTTACCACGCGGGGTGGCTGAGACCGGGTCGTAGTGATTGAACGGTGAGTATGTTTTTATAGTGGTTAATAAAACAACAGACCAACCCGCAAGGGGGGTCTGTGGGGGTTGTTATTACACCACAAAAACATCCATTACCGTTCAATCACTACTTGCTAAACCCGTAGACTTGGTCAGTGCCCCATTTAAACATTAGGTGGGAGATTTGAGAATTAACAAACAAGGATAAAAATCAAACCAATCTTATCCAAATGCTAATAACATAACATAATAGTGCATATAACTCAATCACACCATGATTAACAAATAAGGATAACTTGAACTTAAAGAAATTAATAAAAACCAAAAGAAGATTCTCACCATTTCATACAGACGCACAGTCCTAACGAAAATGGTGGGAAGTGCTTGGTAAATGGTCTTTTTTAGTTAAAATAGTAATGTTACGAAAGAAGGAGGCTGCTGCACTCTGGTCTTTGAGATAAAAAGATGTAAAAGTGGATTCAGATTTCCATCCTGCATGACCTCATCTAAAGACGAACCAGCAAAAAGAGCGAAAGAAGTAGCCATGCCTCCAACGTCATGGGCTTTAATATGGGAGAGATTAATTTGATCCGGTGATCTCGTAACAAAGCTTAATTGTCTCACAAATCCATCTGGCAATCGTAGATTTTGAGACCGGCTTAGATAACTCTTCCGCGTAGGAAACCCATAAATGGGATGGATCGACTCTTTTAAAATCGGTTCGCTGTTTGTAAGTTCTTAATGCCCTAACAGGACACCAAAATTTATCGGATGGCGAAAAAGACGATAAAGATTTTAAAATGATCGGACTAGCAGGAAAACGGTTAGACTGAGTTTTAGATAAAAAGTCCCTTCTGGGACATAAAACCAAACCGTCTCCTGAAACTATAAATCTATCCTTTTCAGCAGAAAGAGCATGAATCTCTGAACGTCTTCTAGTAGAGGCAGCAGCAACAAGAAAAACCGCTTTTACAGTTAAAAGCTTAATACTAATAGAAGAAGCCAAAACTTGAAGAACCAAAGCCAAATTCCAGGAAGGTAAAGGAATTTGTGTATTTGAGAGATAGAGTGAGTGAGAGAAACAGTGAGAGACAGAGCTAGAGATAGAGATAGATAGATAGTAGACATAGATTTAAGCCAGAATAGTAGATAGATATAGCATTCATAGTTTGTATAGAAATTTTGTATCAACATCAGTTTGTGTATAGAGTCAATTTAAAATCATTAAAAGTTGAAGTCATTTATTATTTGAAGACCCGTCTTGTTGAATATCTATCTATCTCTATCTCTAGCTCTGTCTCTCACTGTTTCTCTCACTCACTCTATCTCTCAAATACACAAATTCCTTTACATTTTATAGCTAGTGGTAGTTAAAGTAAACAGGAAGGTAGTGAAGGGACATGTTCGAAATAAGTTCAAAACATGTCTAAAACCATTAATAATTTGTTTAGTATTTGTGAATACAGGATTTATGCAATTCTATAAAATAAATATAATTAACCACTTTCATGCTGTGTGCGTTGACAGTATTTTACTGACAAAATCAGAAAATCTTGATGACTATTTTGAAAACAATCAAAGTGAAAGTTGTTTCTGCTTGAGGCAGCAACAACTTTTAGTCAAATTATTTCCAAAATAATATGCAGGTTTCTTATGCCAATGTCTTGAAATATGTGTGTGGGAATTTAGAATGAAAATGGTTATCAGATTATGAACATGTATTTTCAGATGTATGTTATTATATATAAAAGTTCAGTATATACATGTCTTGGAATACTGTGATTTATTATGTCCACACTGCAGGCTGGGTGGCTTTAATTGTCCTGGCTATTAATTGGGCTATTGTCCTCTGTCCACTATACTCCTAGAATTGTCACGCTTGATTTCATATGATTCAGCTGGCCATGATTAGGAACATTCTAATTTATGCTGGATAAAATCAATAACGTATAATTTCACACAGAATTTCCTATACCTGACCTAAAACCAATGTTGATATGGGCTGTCGACTCCTCCAGGGACCAAAGGCCGGAAACTGACAGGGAATCGCAGACTGCTCCCCAACCCTCCTGGGAAGCATCTGTGAAGATAATCGCCTGAGGAGAGGACTTTACCAGTGGAACACCCATCAGAAGCAGAGAACGATCCCTCCAAAAATCTAGATGAGGGATCAAATGTTCTCTGATGGGAATCTAATGGTAAATTGAGTGGATTGACTGCTTCCAAAGGGACATTAAATACATTTGGAAGGGTCTTCTCATCAGCGCCGCCCAAGGAATCACTTTCTCTACGCTGACCATCAGACCTATCACTCTTAAAAAGAATCTTGCTCTTACCGCGGGAGAAGAAAGGATTTCCATTACCACTGATAAAGCCTCTATGCTTGGATCTGAGGGAGACTAGACCCCGGGCCAGGTCGAAAGAAACGCCTAGATGCGTAAAGATTTGAGATGGAACTAGGCTTGATTTCTCTAGATCTAAAATCCACCCTAGGTTGCATGCCAGACTGCAAACTTCTGGAAGAATTCCTGAGAGAATTGAGGATGACCTTGCTTTTACCAACCAGTCGTCTATATAAACGTGAAGATGGATAGAATGACGGTGTAAAATTCCTGCCATGCTGAAACTAGACGGGTAAAAAGGAAAGGAGCCGTGGTCAGGCCAAAGGGCATGGCACGGAACTGCCAAACTCGATCCTTGTAGGCAAACCTCAGGAACTTTCTGAAGGCAGGGTGAATAAGAACATGGAAGTAGGCGACCCTTAGATTGATGGAAGACGTCCACATTCCCTGATCCAGATTGGAAATGATCTGGGATATCGTCTCCATCTTGAACTTGGGGGTGAGATTTAACTTCTTCAAATTTATGATGGGACGTCAACCTCCTGTTTTCTTGGAAACTAAAAAGATGATCGAGTAGTTGCCCGGGTCTACTCTCCAATTGGAAACTTCTTCTATTGCCCTCTTTACAATCATGGGTTCCAACTCCTCTTCCAAAGCCACCAGTTTTTCCGGATTGGAGGGAACCAGAGTCTAAACTGGGAAAAGGGAGAGAAGAGGAGGATGACGGATCCATGACGGAGCATAACCCCAACGTATCTGAGACACTAGCCAGGAGTCCTGAATGAGGGCTTGCTATTTCTCCCAAAACAGAGAAAGGCGCCCTCCTACTGGCACGTTGGGTAACCGGCACTGTACCGATTGCTCCAAAGGGAGAAGAAGAGGGGGAGGGATGGCGAAGGGAAGAGAGAAGGTTGGACCTATCCGGGAATAGTCCATACCTTCAAACTCTCTTTCCTTGAAACCCTCTAAAGGAAGAACGACCTCTGGACCTGGAACCAGCACGGCGAGAAGGGGTCTGACCCCCCTCTCGCCCAAAAAGAAGGAGACTGCCTCCCTCGAGACCTCGAACGATGTGAGGAAATAGAATCGAAGCAATCCTCCTCCGTGGCTCGATCCTGACGATTGGACGAAGACAGATTAGAATTATGGATGGCCCTAGAAGGATAAGGCCCAAATTGATCAGGTTTGAGGCTCTTTCTTCTAGGAGAAGAATTAGGGCTTCTCACAGAAGACACATCTCTTTTCAAGGACGGATTAGAAAACGAACTCTGAGCCTGAAGCTCCCTAGAGGCCTTCAGGCGCTCAGATTCCGCACGACTTAAATTAGGAGCTGACTGTCAACCACAAGACTCTGCTTCAAAGCGCTAGAAATCCTAACCTCAGAGACCTTCCTAGATCTACGCTTGGAAGTAATAAAACCCAAAGACTTACAGACAGCATTGAGTGAGCCGCGAGACAAATCAGCCAAAGAACGAAAGACTGACAAAGGAACTTTATCACCCCGTTCTTCAGCCTTAAGAACGGCCTCAGATAAAAGAGCAAGAAAATTAGAGGATTTGAGCTGAGATCTGCAAACAGACTACCATTTGGAAAGGGCATTAGAAAATTCAACCTTGGAAGCATCCTTTAACTGAGATGAAAGAACCTCCCAAGCAGAACCAGAAAGAGACTGAGTGGAAGCAACCTTCAAATAGTCCTCCTTAGGAATTTGAACAGGAGAATCATACTTAGCAACAAGAGAATAGTCAGTATTAGTTGAATCATTAACGAAGAAATCTAGCATATCAACAACTAAATTATCAATAGGCAGCACATGAGGAGAAAAATAGGAAGGATCAGATGTAGAGCGAGCGGATCCGAAAGGAGGAGGAGGATCCATAGCAAATTCCTCCTTAAGAGGGAGAGAGTAGATGCGATCCACATGTGAGCCATGGACCAGTCTTCCGAAGAGGCTCTAACCAGACAAAACCTCTTCAGATCCCTGGCCCTGACCGACTTGGGAGCAGAAGGAAGAGAAGGAAGAAGAGGAGGAGAAGAAGAAGAGATGAGAATAGATGAGTCACCTGACACTAAAGATTCACCTGCCCTAGAGGAAACTGGAGAAGAGGGTCTACTAACCGACTCAGGAAAAGAAGAAACCTGTGAAGAGGAAAAAGAATCCCTACCTTGATTCTGACTAGATGATAAACAAGGAAGGACCAGAGAACTAGCAGAAAACCTCGAGAATAGAAAAACGAGCAGAAACAAATGAACGATCTAAAGAAGAATCCCTCACTACGGAAAACAAAGAAAAATCTAAGCCTGAATCAACAATTTGAATTTCTAGTCCAGGGGAAAGAACAATCGGATCAAGATGATCAAAGGATGGAGAAGAAGCAGAAGAGGAAGAAGGAAGAGAAGAGAATGGATGAGAAGAAGAATAAGAGGAAGGATGATCCAACTGACCACGAGAAGAAAGTGAAGAAACCCGGAGGAGGAGGAAGAGAGGATTTAAAGAGAGCAGAGGCGTTAGACACATGACTAGAAGAAAAATCCTTGGCCGAAAGAGAAGGAGAAATACAATTAGAGTGAGAAGATGAGGACAAAGAAGACCTAGAAAAAGATGGATTCACAACGGCATCACGGAAGGAAGGAGAAGACTGAGAAGATAAATCAACATCAACTACCTGAGAAGGAAGAAAAGATTCATAGTTGGAAGCTACAGAATCCTGAGAAACCCGTTGAGAAATTTCCGAAACAGAATCAACAAAACTCCTATCATCCAAAATCCTAGAAGAACCTAAGCAATTGCAGGAAATGTCAATTTCCCTTTCTCCGAGATCTAACAATACTCACCATTCTGTTACTTCTGATATACAGCTGGCCCTGACAGCGGCTCTAGGATTATAGACTTAGAAAGCTTTACCGACTCCTGGGAACCGGGTACCCGGCTCCCCACTGCCGAGTACCCGTTTACCATAGAGCTCATATTGTTTGCATAGCCACCAAACAAGAGAAAACTATGGCTTGCCTCCGTGGGGCTGGGTCCGTAACAGAATGGTGAGTATTGTTAGATCTCGGAGAAAGGGAAATTGACATTTCCTGCATTCTCCTTCGATCAATACTCACCATTCTGTTACTTCTGATATACACCAGATTTGATAGGTAACCTGGTGGAAAGGGGCAAGCCATACATGCTAATTTTGCCCCTTGGAGAAAGATTTTAGACTTCAAACTTGACTAACGGAGACCTAAAAGGACCGTCAAGTTCACGGAACCGAATCACATTCGCGTCACAGCCCCCCCCCCCCCCCCCCCTTCTTCCTCCTAAGAAAAGGGAGAGAACTAACGAACATGTATCTCGCCTGAAACACCAATATGCCAAGAGGGTTAACTACTCCCTGCATATCGCTTGTATTAGCCTGGGAATGAGCATGAATATATAAGATGAATGAACATGATACATATACATAATACAAAAAACTCTCACTTGTTGAATTACCTTATGATAACAGGATTTCAGACGTACCGCCTACAACCATACACCGGTTCGGCCATCAGTGACACAATCTGGTTGACATCCTCTCGCTTGACCATGCCTGCTTTAGGTTCTTTTCTTACCAAAGTGAAAAAAGGGGAAAAGCAGTGTGGTCACTAACTATCGTTTCAAAACAGCTAAAGCGAGTGGATTGGCTGAGTCTGACACATCCCTCATATAGTAATCCGTAAATGAGGACTCACAGTGCCATTGTGCAACGGCCATGATGTCCTCTAACGGAACACCATTGTAAAGGGCGGTCGAGGCGGCTATTCCTCTAACATCGTGTGCCCTTACGCCCTGCACCTGGTGCCCAGTCGCCATCTCATGAGTAGTCTGAATGCATTCGACCACCCAACGAGAGATAGTATCCATGGATGCGGCGCCATAAGGCTTTTTATGGCAGATCCACAGATGTCTATCGTTCGACCGTAACGAGTCAGTCCGTTTCTTGTACTTAGTCAAAGCACGGACCGGGCACCAGACACTGGCATCACGATCAAACCTGGTTAAATTCGGTATAATGATCGGTTTGCCGGGATATCTCAAAGATTGGTTCTTTGACATAAATTCTGCTCTTGGCAGAAGACGCAGACCTTCTCCAGAAACAATAAATCGGTTCCTCTCTGCCGAAAGCGCATGGATCTCACTGCGCCTTCTAGCTGAGGAAGCTGCCAATAGAAAGACCGCCTTTAGAGTCAAATGCTTTAGACTAGCCGAACGCAACGGTTCGAATGGGTGCTTGGCCAGTACTTTAAGCACTAAAGATAGACTCCAGGCTGGAATGACTACCGGTTGTCTCGGGCGGAGATTGCTCATTCCCTTCAACATCACGTTTAACTGGGCCACCTCTGGACTATCCCTGTTGGCTAGACAAGGGATAACTGATGCCAAAGCTGACTTGTATCCAGCAATTGTGACGGGAGCTAGTCCTGTAAAGAACAGCTCACAGAGAAAGTCTGCTATTTGCTGAATAGTGGATTGAAAGGTATCAATACCCTTTTCTTCACACCAGTCTGCAAATCTGTTAACCTTGTTGTTATATGACTTGAAGGTTGACCTCCTTCTCGCAGCCGCGATGAAATCAGCAGCCTGTCGAGAAAAGCCTTCCGACGTGGAACGTTGTTTGACAACATCCACGCAGTCAATTTGAACATTTCGGGACGCTCGTGTAGGAAGCGTCCCTTGGCCTGGGAGATTATGTTCGGAATCTCGGGCAACTGCACAGGATTTTCCACCAGCAGATCTAGAAGATCCGTGAACCACGCCCTGCTCGGCCAATACGGCGCTATTAGCAGGACCAGACACGGTTCCTCCCTGACCTTCACCAATACCTTCGGTAGAAGAATGGTGGGTGGATACGCGTAAGCGTGCATCCCTCTCCAGCTTATCGCCAGAGCGTCTGTATCGACGGCATTTGGATCTGGAATCGGCGAGACATATGTCATGATTTGAGCATTTTCCTTTGTGGCGAACAAGTCCACGTTGGGTTTGCCCCAATGCTCGAAGATCTGTCGCAGAACTGGAGGGTTGAGGGACCATTCTGTTGGCAGGATTCTCTGTCTGCGAGACAAAGCATCCGCCAGAATGTTCAATCGGCCAGGAATATGAGCTGCTTTCAAAACAACCGAGTAATTCCTGCACCATTGAATCAAGTGCCACACCCTGATGCACAGGGTGGGCGACCTGGTCCCTCCTTGGCGATTTATATATGATACTACTGTCGAATTGTCCGACCGTATCAATATCACCTTGCCCCTGATCATCGGAAGGAATTCTTCCAACGCCAGTTCCACTGCCATCATTTCCAACAGATTGATATGCAGCTGACTCTCCGGGAGAGTCCATGTGCCCGAGACCTGGTGTTCTCCCAGGCAGGCACCCCACCCTTCCAGCGATGCATCCGTGTAAACGGACAGCTGGGGGTGGGGTAGGTGCAGCGAAACCCCTATTAGGAGATTCTGACGCTGTTTCCACCATAGAAGATGCGATATTATCGGCTCCAAAACTGGCACCAGTTTTGACAGGGGTTCTGTTCTCTGTTTCCACAGAGACATCAGATACAACTGGATAGGTCTTCGCATTAGAGCAGCGTACGGGATAACCTGCTCCATGGAGACCATCATGCCCAGCATCTGAAGGAACCGCCTCGCCTGAATGTGGTTTCCCACTCGAAAACTCCCGAGGATGGCTAACAGAGACACCACTCTGGGCTCTGACGGGTAAACCCTGCCCTCCTCTAGGTCGAATCGCATCCCCAAATAAACGAAATGTTGAGTGGATGTCAACTCGGATTTCTCCTCGTTGACTATCCAGCCTAGATCTGAAAGTAACTTCAGAGTCAGAGCAGTATCCACGTTCAACCTGGCTGCCGAGTCTGCCTTGATCAGCCAGTCGTCTATGTAGGTGTGTAGCGCCACGTTCTCTTTTCTGAGAAACGCTGTCACCGCAAGGACCACTCTTGTGAAAACCCTCGGAGCTGTCGACAGGCCAAACGGGAGAACTGTAAACTCCCATACTTGATTCTGAAACGCAAATCTCAGAAACCTGTGCCAACTCCGATTGATCGGAATGTGGAAATATGCATCTTTCAGATCGATCGATACACACCACATTCCTTTCCTCAATCCCGCCATTACCGACCTCGGTGTTTCCATCTGGAACCGAGGCGTATGGATAAACCAATTTAATGGCCTGAGATTGAGTATGGGTCTCCATCCCCCCGTGCTCTTGGGGACAAGGAACATGTTTGAATAGAAGCCTGGAGTGTTCCGGTTTGCTGGTTTTATTGCTCCCTTCAGAAGCAAACCCGACACTTCCTTTTGAACGGCTTCTAACTTGTCTGGCTCCCTTGGTACGGGAGTCCAGACTGGTGCCAAAGACAGATTTTGTGGTGGAAAGTCCCACCACTCCGGCATGTAACCCTGGGATAACCATCCCAGGACCAGACTGTCTGACGTCACACCTCGCCAAACCTCGACGAAACGCATGAGCCTTCCACCCACCATAGACGCCTCGACGTCTAACGGGGTTGTCCGGCTCGCAGTCCGCCCCCCCCCCCCCCCCTTTCTTAACGAGAGAGAGTGAGAACCATTTCGTTCTAGGCACGACGGGTATAACTGGCACCGCTGTTTCTGTCGCACAGGTGCGGTCCAGGCGGATATGAAGGGAGCTTGCGTACCCTCAGGTACGCTTCGGCCCCTTCTGTCCGCCCTTTGAGGCCTTACCCTTACCCTTGCCCTTACCACCTCTAGGGCGGTCAGGAGCAACATTGGGGAGGGTAGGCGCCTCTACAGCCTTCCTGGGTTTCTTCGCCGGCGGCGGCTCCGAGAACCCAGCCGAAACAGACGTCGCAATAGGCCTGGCTTTCGCCTTGCCCTTATGCTTTTTCTGTTTCTTTAAAGGCTGTCCGGTTAGCGGCTTGCCCACAGCCCCTAGTGCGTGCGCTTGCCGCACCAGCTCTAGCTGGAGATTTACCGCTAACCGATTCTGCGCAATACTGGCGGTGTCCTCTAAGATGGCCCGCGCTTGGCCACCAAAGATGCTAGGCCCTGTCAGGGGCGTCCCAAGAAGACGCTCCCTGACTGCCGTAGCCGGACGCATATGGTCAATGACCATTTGCCTCCTGGACTTCGTCACACGCGCTTGCACCCTTGCCAATGCGTCCATTGACAGCACCAAGCCGTCATTAACGCACGATAGCGCCACAGGTGGCACAGGGTGGCCTGCCCCCGCTTCAGCCCACACCGACTGAAGTAGACGATAGGAGTGATTGACAGCGCTCATGGCTGCCCTCACACCCTCATCGCATAGGGCCAGGACTTCTTCCTGGTGTACCTGGGCCTTATCCACTAGTGCCGGACCGGGACCACCCGACCCGGCACTCTGGACGCCCAGTACCCATCGGTCATCCTCCGTGACCGACGGGACTACACCATACCTGTCGTATTCACCCCGCGGAATACGGCACCTTGCCCGCACCTCCCTGGAGGCCGCAGGGAGCTGACCCTTGGTCATTAGTTGTTTACTATAAATAGCATCCAACAAATCAATGAACCGTGGATCCAGTCCCACTGACTGGATCCGGGCCGCGGGCAAAATCCCCGTCCTAATCGACGCAACCGACGGACGGGGCGCATCTTCATCGGCCGTGGCCGAAACCACAGACGGGTCAACTCTGGCTAGCCACGCCAGAGCATCAGACCAATCTAACTCCGAAGAAGATACCCCCGCAAACACGTCACCCGTTGACATGCTTACGGGTCTGCCAGCCATGGCCTCCCGGCCAGGAGCCACGGCTGACACGCCAGGCACTCCGCTACCACATGGTTCCGCCGCCACCCCATGAAACACTCCGGTCCATGGGGTAGGTCCGCACGGAAAACCGTACGGACCCGTAACCGTCGCGGAACCATAGCCGGCCACGGGCGCCAACGGCACCCCATGTCCGGCTGCCGGACCAGGCGAGATAGGTGAGTACCACGCCTGGCCCGGCACACCGGTTCCCCTGACGGCTGGTGACAAACCAAGCCGCGCGGAACCGGTGCACGGTAACGGATTGGCCTCAGCCGCAGGCGGAGCCGCTGACCTGGCTTGCGCCAAACCAGACAAATGGAGGCCGGTTCCGTCCAGGACGGAATCAACCTCCATATTCTCCACCTGCGGCTTCACTGGCCGCAGCAACCTCTCCTCCTCGGCCTCATCGTCTTCAGACTCCGAAGAGCCGTCACTAGACGAATAAACCGTGGAGCCGTCCTGGCGGACGGCTCCCACACCTGACGGACCGGCCACCGCTACTGGACCACCCGGAGGTGGCCGCAGAGAGACAGAACCCGTCTGGCCGAAGCCAGACGGACCCGCCAGGGGGCCGTACGAGACGGCCCCCTCGGTAACCAGTCCAGAATCCTGTCCTAAGACAGGATCCGTACCAGGCATGGGGAGAAACTGCCCACCAAAGACCTTTGGTAGCAGGGACGACACCAGCGTGGGCAGAACGCTATGCAGAAAACCCTGCATAGCCGGACCAAACCACGCCAGCGGTGCCATCTCCGCCACCTCCAGCTGGGGACGTGGAGCACCCCCACCGGCCGAACCGGGCGCTCCACGATTTCCTCTCGGACCGCCTGACCCCGCGTCAGACCCAGCCAAGTCCTTCTGGGCAAGGAACTTAACCATCGTTTCGACGGACCACACTGCACAAACATTACACCTATGATCTATATTACACAGGGCACACCTAAAACAGACATGGTCCTTGAACATTACACGGACAAACTTATGGCAGTCGTCACATGATGGCGGGGCTGGCTTGGCCTATAAAATAAGCACAAACCTACAATAAACAAGCGGAACGAGACACGGATGGAAGGCAGACAATTAATTTTCAAATATTTTGACTCATAAATTAACCGTAACCTCCCGCACCCCACCCTGCCACGTTACAACAACGATCGCATTGACTATGACGACAAGAACGCGGCGGGCACAACACACCCATAATAGATCCTACAGGATGTGTAACGGCTCCAGGAATCATATCGCATAGCATTCAGGGTATATTTACTAATCAATATAAATTATACTCCTAACGAATGCAGCACGATATGTGAAGAAAACAACAAAATGTATAACAACTGCTGTCTCACACGGTAAAACCGCAGACCACACATCTACTCAAGAATTTTGAAACCACCGATCATTGCAAACCGATCGTGATCGCACGTAAACTTGATCATTCTAAAGTTTCCGGTACCATTTTTTAGTACGCAGCACCCAGAACAAGATACGCGAATTAATGAAAAAATTTTTCTTCACATAAACATCCGAGCGACCGGGTGTGACGTCACCCGCTCGGATTCTACGGAGAACGACGTCAGCCGATATTCGTGTTAGAAATACCGTAGCAAACACCTATTTTCATATCTGCCGATCGCCTGTTGGGGTTTAAAGAAGGCAATCGTCTGGCATATATCGTTGCTAGCACACGTC